>NW_026474518.1:0-11014 GCF_026875155.1 Cherax quadricarinatus
AAACAGACCCCGGCGTCTCAAGCTGGCACGGAAAAGCCCTAAAGTCATTCCGACCACCGGGCTGTGGCTCGTACATTGGTTTGCGTGCAGCCAGCAGTAACAGCCTGGTTGATCAGGCTCTGATCCACCAGGAGGCCTGGTCACAGACCGGGCCGCGGGGGCGTTGACCCCCAGAACTCTCTCCAGGTAAACTCCAGGTGTACTCTCATGTATGTCACAAGACTGTTTTTTTTATTAAAACATTTCAGACACTCAGGACACTGATATGATTTATCTCCGGCATGTACTCTCATTTTCTGTCTCATGAACATGCAAGATTTCAGGTATGTCTTGCTACTTCTGCTTACACTTAGGTCACACTACACATACATGTACAAGCATATACAGTGGAACCTCAAATATCGAACTGCTCCCAGCTCA
This sequence comes from Cherax quadricarinatus, assembly GCF_026875155.1. Classification (NCBI taxonomy): domain Eukaryota; kingdom Metazoa; phylum Arthropoda; class Malacostraca; order Decapoda; family Parastacidae; genus Cherax; species Cherax quadricarinatus. The sequence continues at coordinate 421 of NW_026474518.1, forward strand.
ACCAATTATGTAGGTATATTTTTGTAAGTGCTTTTATAAGTGTATTTTTGAGGGTCTAAAATGAAGTAATCTAATTTACATTATTCTTGATGGGAATAAATTCATTCGGTAATGGCACTCGAACAGCCGGATGGAACTAAGAAAGTTCGTTATTTGAGGTTCCACTGTACATACACACCCGTCTGGGTTTTCTTCTATTTTCTATCTAGTTCCTGCTCTTGCTTATTTACTAGCAAGAGGCTAGTAACCCATTCTCTTGTATAAATGACTAAATTTTAAAAGAGAAACTTTCGTTTTTCTTTTTTGGGCCACCCTACCTCAGTGGGATATTGCCGGTTTGTTGAAAGAAGATGTACTCTCATGTGTTTCACAAGATGGCTTTTTTGATTAAAACATTTCAGACACTCAGAACATTGACATGGTTTATCTAGTATATCTACTGCAAGAAGCCCCTATCATGAGCTTTTACCATCCTATGGAGAGGGAGCGTGGACAAGGGGGTCGTCCCACAGTTACTAAAAACAACAGATATAGCCCCACTCCACAAAGGGGGCAGTAAAGCAATAGCAAAGAACTACAGACCGACAGCAGTAACATCCGATATCATAAAAATCTTTGAAAGGGTCCTAAGAAGCAAGACTGCCACCCATCTAGAAACCCATCAACTACACAACCCAGGGCAACATTCAAATTCAAATTCAAATTCAAAGTTTATTCTCTATAAGGATTACAATGCTGAGTTTACAGAAATTTGGTTATTGTGTGGTTTACATGTAGTAAAATAATGATTACAGAGTGTACCACTAGAACACCTAGCATGGCTAGGCATTTCGGGCAGACTTAGTTTAATTCTTAATTGTAAAATATTACAAATTATGAGGTAAGTTGGTATTATGGCTAAGTGACTAAATACTAATTTGTGAGTTTAGCAATGTGAATGCTTTTGTTTTGGTACAGTACATAGTTTCAGTATTGGAGTATCACAATATTCATTATTTTAAGATTGAGATTAATATTTCTGTTTATGATCAAATGGGTGAGTGTAAGTGTGAACCGCCAGGTGATATTCGTGTAGTTAGTTGACGGGGTGTATCAGGGAGATAAGATGTTTTCTAATGGTAGTTTTGAAGGTGATGAATGTGTCTGCAGTTCTAGAGTTCTCAGGTAGGGTGTTCCAGATTTTAGGGCCTTTGACATACATTGAATTTTTGTAAAGGTTTAGTCGGACACGGGGAATGTCGTTGAGATGTTTGTGCCTGGTGTTATGCCTGTGGGTTCTGTCACAACTATCAATAAAGCATTTTAGGTCAAGGTTGATGTTAGAGTTTAAGGCCCTGTAGATGTAGATTGCACAGTAGTAAGTGTGGATGTACTGAACAGGGAGTAAGTTTAGATCTATGAAGAGTGGGGGGGGGTTGCCAGGGATGGGATTTAGTGATTATTCTTACTGCAGCTTTTTGTTGGATTATTGGCTTTAGGTGTGTTGCTGCAGTTGATCCCCAAGCACAAATAGCATAGGTGAGGTATGGATAAATGAGTGGTATAGTGAGAGAAGGGCATTTTGCGGCACGTAGTATCGTATCTTGGAGAGGATCCCAACCGTTTTGGATACTTTTTGGGTTATATGCTGGATATGGGTGATGAAATTCACGTTGTTGTCAAGGTATAAGCCTAGGAATTTGCCCTCATTATGTCTGGTAATTAGAGTGTTGTCAATCTTCATGTTAATTTGTGCATCTCCTGCTCTGCTACCAAACATAATATAGTAGGTTTCGTCAGTGTTAAGCGTAAGTTTATTGGCTGTCATCCAAGTCGATATTTTGATCAGCTCCTCGTTAACAATGGTGTTGAGGGTGGCAAGATTAGGGTGAGAGATGACATAATCGTGTCATCAGCAAAGAGAATGGGTTTCAGGTGTTGGGATACGTTTGGAAGGTCATTGATGTATATGAGGAAGAGCAGGGGACCAAGGACACTTCCCTGCAGAACTCCAGTATCAAGTGGCCGTGTTGCTGATGCTGTGTCTTTAATGGTGACATACTGATACCTAATAGTAATGTAAGATTTGAAATAAGCAAGCGCATGGCCTCTTATACCGTAATGATCAAGTTTGTGGAGTAGGATGTCGTGGTCTACTGTATCAAAAGCTTTTCTTAGGTCAATAAAAATTCCTAGTGGATATTCCTTATTTTCCAATGCTGTGTAAAGCAGATCTAGCATTTTTATGATTGCATCATTAGTGCTTTTATTTTTCCTGAATCCAAATTGCAGGGTTGAGTATGTTTTCGTGCCGTTATAAATGAATACAGTCTCCTGTGCACGAGTTTCTCAAAGATTTGGATAGCAATGGTAAGTTTGATATTGGCCTATAGTTGTTTAAGTCTGTAGGGTCACCACCTTTATGTATTGGTGTAACCCTTGCCATCTTGAGTAGTTTAGGGAAGGTCGCTCCTGTCTGTCTCAACTATTGGATCACTACTACAAGGTCCAAGAAGCACTGGAAGACAAAAAAAATGCAGATGTAATATATACAGACTTTGCAAAAGCCTTCGACAAGTTGTGACCATGGCGAAATAGCGCACAAAATGATGCTAAAGGAATAACAGGAAACATGGTAGATAGATCTATAATTTCCTCACAAACAGAACACAAGGAGTAGTAGTCAACAAGTGAAGTCTGAGGCGGCTACGGTGAAAAGCTCTGCTCCACAAAAGGGACAGTTCTCGCTCCCCATCTTGTTTCTCATCCTCATATCTGACACAGACAAGGATGTCAGCCACAGCACCGTGTCGTCCTTTGCAGATGACACACGAACTGCATGACAGTCTCTTCCATTGCAGACACTGCAAGGCTCCAGGCATACACAACCAAATCTTTCAGTGGGCCTACAGAAAACAATATGAAATTCAACGATGAAAAATTTCAATTACTCTGATATGGTAAACACGAGGAAATTAAAAATTTCATCCGAGTACAAAACAAATTCCGGCAACAAAATAGAACGAGAAACCAACGTCAAAGACCTGGGAGTGATCATGTTGGAGAATCTCACCTTCAAGGACTATAACATTGTATCAATCACCGCTGCTAGAAAAATGACAGGATGGATAATGAGAACCTTCAAAACTAGGGATGCCAAGCCCATGATGACACTCTTCAGGTCAATTGTTCTATCAAGGCTGGAATATTGCTGCTCACTAACAGCAACCCTTGAACAGCGCTTGAAGTTCCTGAACCTGTATTCTCTGGAACGCAGGTGGGAGAGATACATGATTATATACACCTGGAAAATCCTAGAGGGCAAATACCGAACTTGCATATGAAAAATCACTCACAACTAAAGCAAAATTATAATTATGGGGAGCACTAAACCCAATGATTATACAGTGCAGGGGGGGGATGAAGGTATTCAGGCTCAGTTCGGAACTGAGCACAGATCCAATTCCCTAGATCAAGAGCCCCCTCACCACCGTCAAGGAACCTCTCTTGAGGGACGAAAGCAAAGACTTGAAACATCACACCCCCCCAATGAAAAGCAGGGTGTCACTAGCACATTAAGAGAAATACAATAATTGTCGGGCCCAGACTGTTACCGACTCCCAGAAACTTAAGGGGATTACCAATAGACTACCAGGCAGCTTCAAGCTGGCACTGGACAACACCTAAAGTGGGTACCTGACCAGCCGGGCTGTTCCTCATATTTTGGATTGTGTCAGCCAGCAGTAACAGCCTGTTGATCGGCCTGACCACCAGAGGCCTGGTGTGAGGGAAAAGTTCAATAGATAGGAGTAGTGAGGGGTATATATACAATTTACATTGCTGGCTACTTTTTAAGGTAGGTTAACCCACTCCTGCTATTCCCCCCCTTTTTCCCTCCCCCAAAAGTGATAGTTTGATTGCCACTGCTTTTAAGGTAGGTCAGTCTACTCCCACTATCGTTTTCCCCCCTTTTTCCCCCCCCCCCGGAAAGTGACGTGTGGGGCTTCCGTAAAACCCATAATCACTTAAAACTCACTTCCCACACTCTGCAAGTAAAAACGCCTGATCAATTTTAGCGAACTTATTGGTGAAAGCTTCACTTTTTGAACCAATAATTAACTTACTCCTTCGGGCTTGATAGGAAAAATTTAATAATCACCACATATTTTAGGTATTTTTACTTATCTGGAGATTGATTTCCTAAGCAGTGGGTAATCTATCTCTCTTACAGCTTGAAATGACAAGAGGGCCCACCTGCTAATTAACGAGTAGAATTGAAGAAGGAGATGGACTAAACGTTCTGAATGTCCCAAATTCTGATCCACTACCCTGTTTGTTGTAGCAATAGCAGATATACCCCTCATATTGCAGTGAAAAAAAACCCTGCTTCCTGTCATTCTGGATGGATATTAAAGGGCCCTATAAAATCGTAAGAAGGAGCCGTGGTTGTACCAACACCAGTGACCCCCCATCATCCAACGTCAAATGATTTCAACAACACGAAATGTCTCCAACACAGACACCCAAGTTTATATATATATATATATATATATATAAATATATATAATATTATATATATAATATATATATTATATATATATATATATATATTATTAGCGTTGAATTCGGGTATCATTTATATTTTTCATATTTCATTTTCCTTTAAGGCAGGATTAATATTTCATATTTAAGTATTTTTAAATATTTTATATTTTCTAAATAATAAAGTGTTTATGTTTGTCAGTTTTTGTTCTTTTTCTATTCATTAATTTTCCTGAGGAGGACCAGCCTTGGTAATACTGTCTGAAGTTGTTACGGGGCTGAGCAAGCCTTCACAAGTGGCGACCTTGCCAGGATCAACTTGACTGAATCAAGATTCAATTTCCATCTCAAATCTACCATTGGAACTTCAACGCCACATACCACAGACGGTTACCATCACCATGAGTAATCATTCTCTATGGTAGGACTACAGTACAGGTATTTAAAAGATTTGGTGATTATTATAGTCTAAATTTTTATAGTAAGTCAAGTCAGCAGGATATAATATTTAATTCTGCCACCTTTTTGTTCGAGCTTGAAACCCCTTTGGAGGATTAGACTCTAGGGCCCCCCGAGATTTTCCAGTGACAATTTGTTTCATTGACTCTGTCATAGAACACTCTTGATTTGTTGTGAGAAGCCGGCATAGAACCTTTCTTTTTCATTAATACATATTGTTTAATTGAAGCAGGATCGAGCCCTCTCTTTATTTTCAGTTTGATGGAGCAAGAATTGAACCCTCCGTTTTCTTTGATACCCATTTCATTTTTCCCCTGGTAGTGTAAGTTATTCTTGCAAGCATGGAGGAATACCATTTTTGGGATAAAATGCGGGAAGTAAGTTAGGAATAACAGGGAAAAATTTAGAATCTTTCATTATGCTAAGATCCAGGAAAGACTTGAAAGAGAGAGAATTGAGAGAGAAGAGAGACAGTTAAAAGAGAAAAAGAGAAAATGAGAGTGATCGAATTTAAAAAGAAGAAAACCAAGATAGACAAAAAGGGGAGAGAGAAGACAAAAAGGAGCGTATAACTTGATCATGAGGAGAGAGCTAGAATACGTGAGGAACAAGTAAATTAAGAGAACTTGAGGAAAAGGCAAAGGGATAGAGAACGTGGGGAAAAAAGCTAGAGAATGTGAGGAAAAAGCTAGAGAACGTGAGGAAAAAGCTAGAGAACTCGAGTTAATAGAGAGAGAAAAGGATCGCGAGCTCGAAAAAGCTCGCCTTGAATTAGAGAATAAAAAGTTAACTCTTACACAACAACAATTAGAGGAAGGAGTAATTAAACATCATGCAGCTAGTGCCCCATATTCCAACACCTAATTTTACCTCCCTTCACAGGGGGTGAAGACATTATTGCAAACATTATCGGGTTCGAAAATACTGCTACCCTCTGTAAATTTGCCTGCTGACACCTGGGCTAACCAGGTTAGGAATGTTATTTTCTGGTACAGCTTTGAATATCTATGCAACTTTGTTGCAGGATATATGTAATTTATAACCTACTGAAGAAGGCAATCCTTAAAGAAATATCAAAAAAACCACAAATTATTACAGAAAAGATTTCAGGTATGCCCCCTTACAGCCTGGCCAGAACTTTCAGCAGTTACAGGTAACAACTTTTTCGTTTGTTCGATTTTTTGGAAAAGAGAGTTCAGGAATTGATCACAGTTATGAATCTCTTAGAGACATCATGGTTGCTGACCAGTTCCTGACAGCTCTTCCCCACCAGATAAGAACATTCATTAAAAGAACGTAACCTGTTTAAAAGCTGAGGAAGTTGCTGAGGCTGCTAAACCTGTATGCTGAGGCTCTGTGAAGGCTTCTCAGCTCTGTAAAAACTTCAGACAGTATTACCAGAGCTGGCTCCTCCTCAGGAAAATTTATGAATAGAAAACGAAATAATTCACAAAGATAAACATTCTATTATTCATTAAAGCAAACAAAAAAACAATAAAATATGACAGGTATATCCTATTTGAAAGAAAAATGAAAAATGAAATGAATAAAATAACATTTGAACTCAACGCTAATATACATATTGGGGTGTCTGGTGTTGGTACGCTTCGTGTTGTTGAAATCTTAGCCGTTGCTGATGTGGGGGGGGGGGGGTCCAGGTGTTGGGGCCACCACCGGCTAGTTCTTCACGAGTATCGCCGTGAGTATTCTATCCCCATGACAGGAAAGCAGGTTCTTTACCGCTGCAATGATGGGGGTTAGGTCCTGCAATTTCATACACGTGCACAGGTAATTAAATCCAAAATGGGGAAGACTCTGGACGTTAGTCCTTCTTCCATCAGTTCTTCTCGTTGATTGACAGGTGACCCTCTCTGTCATCCAGGCTGAAAAGAAATAGACAGGTTACCGACTGCTTAAATAATCACTCTCCATGATAAGTACAATACCTAAAAGACGGGGGTGATTATTACAACAGTCAACTTAAGCAAGGCTGAAAAGACTAAAATTTATTATTGGTCAAAAGTGAAGCTTTCAACCAATAAATCCACTAGAATACAAGCCAGGCATGTACTTACAGTAGTGTTGGAGCTGTGAGTCGAGTGATTTACTGTTTGACCATAGCCCCACACGACACCTTTCTTGGGGGGGGGAAGAAGGAGGGGAAGGGATAGCGGAGCTAGACTGACCCTACCTTAACAAGCAGCCGGCAGTCAAATTATCACTTTCGGGGTGGGGGGAAAAAAACGGGAGCTTGACTTACCCAAACCCTTTAAAACCCCTTTGAGGGTTTTCGTCGTACTAGTACGTTTCTTACGCGTAGGGGTTTTTGACGTACTAGTACGCATAAATTCTAGTGGCCTCAAAATCTCCGCGAAAAGGCTGGTAGGCCTAGGTGTGAGAGAATGGGTCTGCGTGGGCGTGTGCGTGGTAGAAAAAAAATCTGGGAACCCAGTGGTGCATTGTGGGAATGCCCTCTTAGTAAACAATGTCCACCATGCCTCGGGTAAGAAGCTCCTCACTCCTCGGCGAATTGGGACACTTTTGTTCCCCAGTGACAGTTCTAATAGTGATGGAAGTGCCAGTGAAGATGAGTTTCTGGTTTTAGTGAGGTTTTTACCGAAACTAATGACCATAATATCGGTAATAGTGAAGAAAACCCAGACGACCCTCAGCCTTCCACCTCTGGTGCTGGGCCCTCGTGTTCACGTTCAGTTTTTTCCAGAACCCAAGAGGAAACTTCTATTTTCCCAAATCCCAGACTCAGATGAGAGCATGGGTGATGATAGTGATAGTGAATATGAACTACAAAGCTCTTCAAACTAGTTCCAGTAGTGATAGTGAAGTGCAATATTCCCCAGTGAAGCGTCAGTATATACGACGATATATGCGCTCTGGAAGTGTGCCATATGCTATTCCAAGGGGAAGGAGTGTATCTCGGGGTACATCCCGTGGCTGTACAACAGGAACAGACAGTGAAAATGACGAAGATACTGTTGCAATTGGGATGGAAAATGTGCGTGGTGGTAGTGGTGCCGGCGGTGAGGCACCAGCAGTGGGCCATGCTGCCACCCACGCCGCTGCCTCAGCTGATCTAGAACAAAGGCCACCACCCCCACAACCAGCCTCCACAACCACAACCTCCATAACCACAACCTCCACAACCACCTGTCATTGTCCAGTACCCACCAGCAGAACCGCACCTGGATTGGCAGAAGCTGTCAATTTTGTTCAAAATCCCACCAGTTTGAATGGCAGCCAAAGTGGAATATGGCCATCCCTTTTGCACTTGGGAACAATGCCACTGAACTGGAATGTTTCGAGTTATTCTTTGACGAACCACTGATGAAAAGTATTGTCATGGAAAGCAACACATACTACGAGTACACCATGGCAAACACATTACTTTTCACCAAAATCACGTCTACACCAGTGGAAGGAGGCAACTGTGGCTGAGATTATCTTTCTTTGCCACAAAAATGCTTATGCCACATGTGGGATAAGCACAAAGTGAAATCAAAAACTGGTCCCAAAAGACCCCCTGATTGCAACACAGGTTTCAGTGATATAATGCCAGTGAATCGATTTGTGCTAATGTTACGTATGCTTCAATTCTCAGATAAACCAGCCGACAGAGCTGACAGGTTATATAAGATTAGGAATGTGTTTGTGTATCTGAAACAGAAATTCAGTACGCATTTTTATCCCTTCAGGAAGCTTGTAATTGACGAGTCTTTGATTCTGTTCAAAGGAAGACTCTCTTTTAAGCAGTACATACCAAGCAAGAGGAAACGCTTTGGTATAAAGTTGTTTGTGCCCTTTTTGATTGTTTTCAGTGGTCTGGTATTGGATATTATTGTGTACACTGGAAGTTATACATTGCAAAATACCAGGAAATTTATTGGGGATCTCAGGTGATGTGGTTCGAACAATGATAAACCATACCTTGGTAAGGGGGGATATATTATAACAGATAACTGGTACACAAGCCCCCCACTCAGTGATTTTTTGCGAGTGAACATGACAGATGTGTGTGGCACAGTGGGTGCAAATCGAAACATATCCCAGGTTTGACGCTGGCACTCGAGAGGTGAGGTGCAGGCGTTTGCTGCCAATGACATGGCATTTCGGTGGCATGACAAACGAGATGTTTACACTGGGTTTTCATCAATTCACCCTAATGAAATTGGGAAACAGTGGCAGGCAGCATAGAGAAGAAATGAACCCATTCTAAAACCTGCAGCTGTGATTGATTACACCTTCAACATGCGTTCAGTGGACAAATGTGACATGCAGATTTGGGGTTTTCTGATTGTGTTTTGCAAGAGTTATAAGTGGTACATCAAACTGTTTTTTTCCATCTTCTGGACATTTCCATGCTCAATGCTTATAAAATGTATAAGATGAGCACCAGAAACAAACCACAGTACGGGGGAATTCCTGTTTGTCTGTCATCAGACAAAAAGTATTCAAGTACCAAGGAACAGCACCTCAATTGACCGCCCACCAAATTATCAACAACTACCTGCTCGTCTGAAGCATGGTGATCACTTCCTGGTAAAACTGCCTGCTACCTTTGCTTTCAAGAAAAAGGCTCAGAAGAGGTGTTACGTCTGTGCACATACAAGAAAACGCACACAACAACGCAGAGACACTCGTTTATTTTTTGAGAATGTAAAAACACCACTGTGCATGACACCATGTTTCAAAGACTTCCACAGGCTGCAGAACTTTTAGAAAACATTCCCTGTGACTGTATATGTGTATATAAAATATAGAAAAATAGTAATAAAACACATTTCATATCGTTTGTTTGTGTAAATATTTTTGTAAACAAAAAATGACAAAGTGTTTACGGGCCCTTATTGTGTAGTATTTAAAAATAAATAACTTACAAATACTGATCATGTTGGCCTCAGGCCATAAAAGTTACTCAGAAAAAGAAAAATTGAAAAAATAATTGAAAATAGTACATAAAAAAGTAAAAAGAAAAATACCGGGTGATGGCAGTCGGCGATGTTACCATATGTTTGTTCAATTTTGGCAAATTTCACACCTCCATATCTCGGTAAGTATTGACGTTAAAATTTTTTTTGTTTAGCCTATAATGTTTAGAAAAAAATACTCTATTTTTTCATAAGAAAAAATAATTTTTTTTTTTTTTAAATTTGGGCCCACCCTGAGAACGAGTTTCGGAGAGGGCCGTCGACCCCCCAAAGGGTTAACAAGTAGCCGGCCCAATGAAACTATCACTTTTGGGGAGGGGAAAAAAGGCGAAAATAGCGAGAGCTTGACTTACCCTACCTTAACAAGTAGCCGGCAATGAAACTATTGTTACTATATACTCCCTCTCTACTCCTATCTATGAACTTTCCGTCAAAACATCCCCCATACCAAGACTTATAGTCAAGGAGTATAAGAAGAATAGGCAAGGAAAAAGTTCTAACATGTGGAAGTCGCGTAAGGCAAGAAATCTTCTACTGACTGTCATGACTTAACCAGTTAGAGAAATAATTGGATGAACCATTGATGTACACAATATGGAACTTAAAAGCCTGGAGTGCCAATGTCCACCTCAAGAGGCGATGTTGGTTCCCTTAAAAGTTTCTTTAAAAGG
>NW_026474519.1:0-26462 GCF_026875155.1 Cherax quadricarinatus
CTGAAAAAAAAGCCTGCATCTGCGCAGACGAGACTCGCCATCTTGGTTTTGAATTGGATACAACATTAATGTAATGGGAAGAATTTTTCGTGCTCTAGAGGTTATAATTGGATTGACACCTCTAAAAATAGGAGGCGAAATTGTTGGATGTGCATTCCTGCACAACTTGAGATATCAGAAGACTGGACAAGACAGCTCCAGGAACCTCAGATAAGCTGAAATTTTTGTGTATAATTCTGGCCAGTGTTTCATATAAATTTAGTTAGTGAGGTTTTTCTGAGCATGATACAACTTAATATCCAGTAAAATTTGGTGAGTGATATTAAGATATATTTTCCTACTGTTATTTTATTGGAATTTATTTATAATCATTTTTTAGTAACAGTCCACAAATTTATATATTTACCAGAATTCCTGATGCATAATTCATTTAATTAATAGGTCCAGAGAAACTTGTGGATATGACAGGGGTAGGTATCGAAGGGGATATTTTTGCGACCTAGGTGCCCCCAAATTCCTACTTGCTAACCGATAAATAATAATTATATATTTTTCATTTACTGTTATGTACATAATTATACATACAGATAAATCAATTTTCTACAGATTTGCTTGATAGGGGCTTACAATCCATTATATTTACCCGACATGTTACTTGCATTGTCGTAGCTCTGGCCACGGCAATCCATAATAGAGAGATCATTTTCAAAAAGAGTATCCAGTAACTACATTCATCATTGTTCTCCATCATGGCCTGAAAGAGGAATGAATTTTATGAAGCGCTCTACAGGCTTACCACTGGAGTCGACAAAGTGAAAAAATGAATGTCAATTGATCTGTATGTGAAATATCGGGTGTTGAATCTGCACTTATTGCAAAGTATTTTGCAGTTTTCACAGCTGCTAGGGATGTTTTTTGGGGACCTTTTTAGTCATCAGTTCAATAATTCTTGCATATAGTAGATGACATGTAAGAAACAGTGCCTGTTCCTGCATTCCCAAGGCGTGACACATGATTTGCTAAGAATAGATCGAATTGTGCTAACAGTTCTATGATCCCTAGGAAATTGCAATTGTTTTCCGAACCAAAAACCCATTTTCTCCACGGAAAGCAAGTCCTCTTAGAGCTAAGAATTTTACAACAGCAACAACTCTTTCTAGAACTTTTCTCCAATAAGTCGCTCTTTTTCAGTTTGATTTTCCGAATGAGAATCCAATAAGCCTTTTTTCTGTGCACGAAATACACTGGCTAAAATGCAGCTCCTTGAGTGGTGCTTCCTGTATGATCTGACGTATCTGCAGATTCAACTGTACTGGTAAAAATCATGAAACTTTCTGCAGCTTCCTACATCTTTCTTTTTCTTTCTTCTTGAATTTTTTTCTTTCTTTTTCTGTGACCCACTCGCATAAGAACGTCCAACATCACGTCACGAGATGCCATAATGAGGATGTATCACTGTCTGTAATCATGCAAATACAAATTTCCATTATCAATTATTATTAAAATTTTTTAATTATATTAATTTTTTTTTCTGTCAATTGGGGGGTATGGGCCCTTGTAGCCCCCTTTCCCTCTGGCTGCGCATCTAAAAATTCAAAAAGTTACCAGAAAGGATCCCTATACAGAACTTTTTTACCATAATTAGGTTAGTGATTGGGCTACGAATATTTTACTAATTCATCCCCCTTTATCTCCAATTTACTTAAACAGAAATCATACTGAGTCCAAGAACAATGCACAATGGTATTTATATTACCATTTTTATAACTAAACTAATCATTATGTTTTGCATGATATAGGCCTACCACCATAGATAAGGACATGAGAATTAAAGAATGCAGGGACAATTTTCAGTTTCACCCAACCAACGATTTTCTGATGTGGCTTATGTGTTTCTGGGAAATATGTAGTAAATTAATTGATGTTCTACATCACTTCCGTCGCAACTTGAAAACTAAGCATTTGCGACGGAAGTGATGTAGAACATCAATCAAATTGAGATCTGTTATTGAAATGATAAAGACTTAAAGACAGGACAAAGTGCTTTTAAAACCTACAACGGAAGTCAGTTTGCGTTTTTAGGTTTTTTCTTTATAGTATTTTTTAACCAAAATGCGTCTTTACTGGTCCATGCGTCTTTAACTGGTCAAGTAACCCTATCAGGTACCTCCCTTAACATTTAGAGGCGAAAACAAACATTTATCCATACACATCAATGTCTATCAACAACACTTCAGTTAATTTGTCACAGTACAAGTCTAGATAACGTGTTATTACTACAGAAAATTGGAGAGGAATCTCCCATACTCACCCATTAGCGGAAAACACAGCTGTTCTGATGTAAACAAAGGCGTGTTGAGTGTTGCCATCTATGGTTAGGTTTATTTATTTTGATTTTATTTTATTTCATTATTTATTTTTTTGATTAATTTTTAAAAATTAATTTTACTCTCCAAACACTTGAACTTTTTAGGTAGGGAACCTTTTGCACTTGCACCATGTGCGCAGTCATGGATGAGCCCCTGAACTCCTTGGACCGCGGGTCCCCAAATCGCGCGGGCCCTGGCAAATGCCTAGTTTGCCTATGGGGTAATCCGGCCCTGGGTGCAGGTCACATCCTGGGTGTTAGTGGACTGGTGTGGGTCACATCCTAGGTGTTAGTGGACTGGTGTGGGTCGCATCCTGGGTGTTAGTGAACTGGTGTGAGTCACATCCTGGGTGTTAGTGGACTGGTGTGGGTCACATTATGGGTGTTAGTGGACTGGTGTGGGTCGCATCCTGGGTGTTAGTGGACTGGTGCAGGCCACATCATAGGTGTTAGTGGACTGGTGTGGGTTACATCCTGGGTGTTAGTGGACTGTGTGGGTCACATCCTGGGTGTTAGTGGACTGGTGTGGGTCGCAGCCTGGTGTTAGTGGACTGGTGTGGGTCACATCCTGGGTGTTAGTGGACTGGTGTGGATCACATCCTGGGTGTTAATGGACTGGTGTGGTCACATTCTGGGTGTTAGTGGACTGGTGCAGGTCACATCCTGGGTGTTAGTGACTGGTGTGGGTCACATCCTGGGTGTTAGTAGACTGGTGGGGTCATCCTGGTGTTAGGAGACTGGTGTGGGTCACATCCTGGGTGTTAGTGGACTGGTGTGGGTCCACATCCTGGGTGTTAGTGGACTGGTGTGGGAGGGATTCTTCGTGTTAGTGGACTAGTGTGGGTCACATCCTGGGTGTTAGTGAACTGGTGAGGGTCACATCCTGGGTGTTATTGGACTGGTGTGGTCACATCCTGGGTGTTAGTGGACTGGTAGGGTCATCCTGGGTGTTAGTAGACTGGTGTGGTCACATCCTGGGTGTTAGTGAACTGGTGTGGGTCACATCCTGGGTATTAGTGGACTGGTGTGGGTCACATCCTGGGTATTAGTGGACTGGTGTGGGTGGGATCCTTGGTGTTAGTGGACTGGTGTGGGTCACATTCTGGGTGTTAGTGAACTGGTGTGGGTCACATCCTGGGTGTTATTGGATTGGTGTGGGTCACATTCTGGTGTTAGTGGACTGGTGAGGGTCATCCTGGTGTTAGTAGACTGGTGTGGGTCACATCCTGGGTGTTAGTGGACTGGTGGGGTCACATCCTATGTGATAGTGGACTGGTGTGCATCACATCCTGGGTGTTAGTGGACTGGTGTGGGTCACATCCTGGGTGTTAGTGGACTGGTGTGGGTCACATCCTGGGTGTTAGTGGACTGGTGTGGGTCACATCCTTTGGGTGTAAGTAAACTTGTGTGGGTCACATCCTGGGTGTTAGTGGACTCGTGTGGGTCACATAATGGGTCTTAGTCGACTTGTGTGGGTCACATCTTGGTGTTAGGGGACTGTTGTGGTTCACATCCTGGGTGTTAGGGGACTGATGTGGGGCACAACCTGGGTGTTAGTGGACTGGTGGGGGTCACATCCGGGGTGTTAGTGGACTGGTGGGGGTCACATCCTGGGTCTTAGTGGACTGGTGTGGGTCACATCCTTGGTGTAAGTAAACTTGTGTGGGTCACATCCTGGTGTTAGTGGACTCGTGTGGGTCACATAATGGGTCTTAGTCGACTTGTGTGGGTCACATCTGGGTGTTAGTGACTGTTGTGGGTCACATCCTGGGTGTTAGTGGACTGATGTGGGGCACAACCTGGGTGTTAGTGGACTGGTGTGGGTCACATCCTGGGTGTTAGTGGACTGGTGTGGGTCACATCCTGGGTCTTAGTGGACTGGTGTGGGTCACATCCTTGTGTAAGTAAACTTGTGTGGGTCACATCCTGGGTGTTAGTGGACTCGTGTGGGTCACATAATGGGTCTTAGTCGACTTGTGTGGGTCACATCTTGGGTGTTAGTGGACTGTTGTGGGTCGCATCCTGGGTGTTAGTGGGCTGGTGTGGGTTACATCCTTGGTGTTAGTATACTGTTGTGGGTCACATCCTGGGTGTTAGTGGATTGATCTGGGTGGCATCCTTGGTGTTAGTGAGTAAGTAAGTTTATTCAGGTATACACAATACAGTTACATAGAATTATCATACATAGCACCATATGTGTAGAGAACCTGGGATAACCCAAAAAAGTCAGACACAGTGACTTATTTCCATTTGGGTCCTTTTACCTTATTATTATAATGTAAAGGTTATATATTTTCTTATTATTCTATAATGAAGATAACATCTTATTATCATAATAAAAGACTGTCTACTACACGGGGGACATTAAGACTATCTACAATACGAGGGTCATTACTAGGAATTAGGTAAAATTTACATGTATGGTAAGCTAAAAATAGAAAATCATTCCCCTCCCTTTCTGTAGCTACATTCATCAGACACCTTTTGGCACTCTTCTTGAACTGGTTCATGCTATGACTGGCTTTGATATGTGCGGGTAGTCTGTTCCATTCTTTTATTGCTGTACAATAAAGGTGTTTGAAGCCTGGCCATGACTGGGGGTACTACAAAGTTGTGCTCTCTCCCCCTAGTAACTATGATTGATTTGGTTCCCAACCTTTGACAAAATTGACAGCAAGATATTCTGTACACTATTTGTGAGCAATTTTATAAACATGATTTAGCTTCAGTTGTTTTACTCTGTCTTCAACATTCAGCATATCCAACTGCTGTAATTCATCCTGGCCTACATGTTCTCTTGGTCCCAGCCCCAGGATGAATCTTACGAGTTTGTTCTGGGTGATTTGCAGTCTATCTTTCAGTTTTTTTGTCAAGGCAGAGTACCATGAAGAGCAAGCGTAATCCATATGGCATTGTATAAGGGCTAGACATAGAGTCCTGCGAGCCTCAGTAGGTAGACACTGTGCTTGTCTATCAGGAACTTCAGTCTGGCATTCGCTTTCTTACTACACTGTTCCCTATCAATTCTCCTGACATGCATGGGTCAAAGGGGATTCCCAGATATTTTACTGATGAAACCAAGTGATTGGCTTCAGTTTTCCCTAGGTGTAATGATAGTTTGTTGTCTACTAACCATTTGCTGCAGAACTCCAGTTCCAGTGTTAAAACATTAGCTATATCTTGGGGTCTTTCCCTGACACTAACAGAGCACTGTCATCTGCATACGTAGGAGTTTGCACTTAACACGATAGGCATGTCCTTAAACATAACATAAGAATAATAAGGGACCCAGAAAAATCCCTTTGGGGGAACTCCGTATGCTATCGGCAGGGTTCTGATTCCGTTTTGTTGATTTTGACAATTTGCCTCCTGTTGCTAAGGTAGGACTTAAACCAGTCTACAGAACCTATACCGATAGCTTGAAATTTCTTACATAATATATTGTGGTTGACAGTATCGAAGGCCTTTTGCAGGTCTAAGGTTACCATACCTATTACAAAAAAAGTAATTTTTAAAGACGATGGTATTAAGATTTACTCTTTTTGTAATAAAGATTTCGGGATACATAAATACACACATTAATATAAATTAATCTTTAATATATAAAAATCAACTATCTTTGGTCTAGAGGTATTTGAACTATGATATTTGTACATGTTACTATAATAAATTATAATTAAAGCATCTAACTAAAATAATTAATAACCCTACACAGGGTACAACTCTTGACACTACTGTCACATATATATATATATCTTTATGCTAAAACAATAAATTATAAATAACATTTTTAAAAATAATAAATTACAATCAACTGCCTCTCACAAACACGAAG
Organism: Cherax quadricarinatus; assembly: GCF_026875155.1. Taxonomy (NCBI): domain Eukaryota; kingdom Metazoa; phylum Arthropoda; class Malacostraca; order Decapoda; family Parastacidae; genus Cherax; species Cherax quadricarinatus. The sequence goes on from NW_026474519.1 coordinate 6,204, forward strand.
TCAGTCACACGACACTGTTCAGTGTACACTACAACCAGGCCATCTTCAGTGTCCCACGACACCCTTTTCATCTCAGTGTTCCACTACGGTCCTATGCTTTATCTCAGTGTTCCACTCCATCGTACGTCCCTCGTGTCACACAAACGGTCCTGGCCCATTTCAGTGAAACACTCCAACCTTTTCTTCATGTAATGTCCCACTAACAGCATCTGACGACTCCGGCCCACAGTTGATCAACGTAGACGGTGAGTCCACAGACATCCCCGGGTAGTCCAGTAAATCCTCTCCAAAGGCGGTGACACACCGCTAGCCGAACACCATGCTGCAAGCTCACTGAATGCGGCCGTCAAGTAACTGGGGCCCAACAAACTCAGTGAGCTGCGGTGAGCGGTTCTTCTAACGCCAGTAGATAGTACATTGGGTTTGGTCAGGTAACCTACTGCATAGACGTGTACCCTGAGGAGTTCGGGTACTTAATGTTGAAGCCAGTAGACGTGTACCCTTGGGTGGTCAGGTACCTACTGCTTAGGTGTGTACAGCGAGGCGCTCAGGTACATAAATTTCTAAAGCCAGTAGACGTGTACCCTTCGGTGGTCAGGTACCTACTGCTTAGGTGTGTACAGCGAGGCGCTCATTTTACATAATATTTCTAAAGCCAGTAGACGTGTACCCTTCGGGGGGTCCAGGTACCTACTGCTTGGGTGTGTACAGCGAGGCGCTCTGGTACATACTGTTACTAAAGCCAGAACGTGTACCCTTCGGTGGTCAGGTACCTACGCTTAGGTGTGTACCGTGAGGCACTAGGCTCTTACTGCTCTAAGGCCGGCTCAGCAGCCCCCACATTGGGGTTTGATGACGCACCCATGGTACTCCCGGGCCGGCAGGTTAACTATTTTAAACCCCTAGTTTGGCAGGGGCCGCAACACCCCCACCACAAAAGGACCGACACACAAAGATCAATGTAATAGTATCCCGAACCGTCATCCCGGATATGATCGTCCAGAAATCATTCTAGATAACATTATCATCCCGGACAGGCCCCCATATATTACAAAAAAAGTAATTTTTAAAAGACGATGGTAATTAAGATTTACTCATTTTGTAATAAAAAAGTTCGGGATACATAAATACACACATTAATATAAATTAATCTTTAATATATAAAAATCAACTATCTTTTGGGCCTAGAGGTATTTGAACTATGATATTTGTAAAATGTTACTATAAATAAATTATAATTAGCATCTAACTAAAATAATTAATAACCCCACACAGGGTACAACTCTTGACACCCACTGTCACTATATATATATATAACTTTTTGCTAAAACAATAAAAATTTTAAATAACATTTTTATAATAATAAAATTACAATCACTGCCTCTCACGACACCCAAAATCAGTCCACGACACTGTTCAGTGTACACTACAACCAGGCCATCTTCAGTGTCCCACGACACCCTTTTCATCTCAGTGTTCCACTACGGTCCTATGCATATCTCAGTGTTCCACTCCATCGTACGTCCCTCAGTGTCACACTACGGTCCTGGCCCATTCGTGTAACACTCCAACCTTTTCTTCATGTAATGTCCCACTAAAACAGCATCTGACGACTCCGGCCCACAGTTGATCAACGAGACGGTGAGTCCACAGACATCACCGGTAGTCCCAGTAAATCCTCTCCAAAGGCGTTGACACACACCTAGCCGAACACCATGCTGCAAGCTCACTGAATGCGGCCGTCCCAAATAACTGAGGCCAACAGATCAGTGAGCTGCGGTGAGGTTCTTCTAACGCCAGTAGATAGGTACGATTCGGTGGTCAGGTACCTACGCATAGACGTGTACCCGAGGGGTTCAGGTACTTAATGTTGAAGCCATAGAACTGTACCCTTCGGTGGTCAGGTACCTACTGCTTAGGTGTGTACAGCGAGGCGCTCAGGTAAATAATATTTTCTAAAGCCAGTAACGTGTACCCTTCGTGGTCGTACCTACCTGCTTAGGTGTGTACAGCGAGGGGCCCCAGGTACTAATATTTCTAAAGCCCAGTAGACGTGTACCCTTCGGTGGTCAAAGGGAAACCCACTGCTTAGGTGTGTACAGCGAGGCGCTCTGGTACATACTGTTACTAAAAACCAGAGAACTGTACCCTTCGGTGGTCAGGTACCTACTGCTTAGGTGTGAGTACCGTGAGGCACCAGGCTCTTACTGCTCTAAGGCCGGCTCAGCACCCCCACATTGGGTTTGATGACGCACCCAGTGGTACTGCCGGCCGGCAGGTTAACTATTTAACCGCTAGTTTGGCAGGGGCCGCAACAATACCTATGAGGTTCCCTTTTGACATTTCAGTTCTCAGGTAATCCATCAGATTAATTAGGGAGGTGTCGGTTGAGTAAGATCATTCTAAAGCCTGATTGATAGCTATGGAGAATGTGATTGTCGTTAAGTACTTACTACTTGAGAGTACACCACCCTCTCTAGAGTTTTGGATATTATACTGAGTATACACAACAGGTCTATAGTTGCTTACATCAGACCTACTATTTTTCTTGAAGATAGGAGTAACTCTGGCCTCCTTGAACCCCTCCGGTACGGTATTAGTAGTGACTGATAGATTTATTATGTGTGCAACAGGGATTGACAATTCAGAAGCACCATCTTTTAGGAACTTAGATGGGATGTTATCAGGGCCTGTGCTCTTAGTTGGGTTTAACCTGCTTAATTCTTTTTGAATAAAGTCATGAGATATACTTACTAGTTGACAACTGTTTGGGTTACCCCTTTATGGTATAGTATGTTTGAAACTTATCAGAGTCTGTGTTAAAGGAATTTGATGCAGCTGGTAGTTTACTTTACTAGTGTTGATGCAACAGATGTGTAGTAGGAATTAAAGCAATTTGCCACCTTAGATGTTTCGTGGCATACCTCAATTAAACGATAGTGAGTATTAGTTAGACCTATCTACTGGCTTATGGCTAACCCCAACTGTTTTAGTTGTTGCCAGAGCTTTCTAGGGGTTTTGCTTATACTCTTCAATTTTTGAGCAATAGTGCCTTGCCTTTGCTCCTTTTATAAGTCTCTGTACTCTGTTCCTCACCTTTGGAATCATTTAGTGCTGCATTATCCTGTCTGTTTGCTTAAATCTTTTTAGCAGCTGGTCTCTGAATTTCATATTATCTAATATCTCAGTAGACATCCAGGGTTTCAGTTCTTCGTTCAATCCTAACCTTTTTAAAACTGGTGGCAATATTTAAAGGGATGGTAGTGAACATTGTTTTAAATTTTTCCCAGCATCGTTTACGTCCAAGCAACTTTTTATCTCTGTCCAGCCCACAATTATTTTTCCCCATTTACCAGTGTTTTTTTACGTAGTTTCTAGTTAAACCTCATTTTTACTGTCCTGTGTAGGCCTATCCTATCCCTAGTGATTTTCCTTATTCCTGCCTGACCACGCTAGAGTGCGGTTGTGCTCTGCACCCCCCCGGGCTGTTTTCAGGCGAGCTACCTTGTCCCAAAACATGGCGCTGAGTGTGAGGAGGCACATAAATACCATCGGTATAGAGCTGCTCGTAGGCAATTTCCCCTCTTCAGCGCAGGTTTACCCCCCGACCATCATTAGGGAGACGTATGGTATCCAGGACGATGAAGTATAGGGGGTTGCCCTGAAGGGGCATACAGAATCTTCGTCAAGCTGAATTCCACGTCCGTGTGCGAGTCTTTGGTGCGAGATTCCAAGACATGAGTCTTGACGCTACTCGACCTGTAAAGGGTTGCTTTTTGATCGACGTATCCTCGCCACTTTACGTGGGTTAAATTCGTAATGTTCCATTTGAGCAGATGAGGCTGACATTGGGAAAATGTTTTCGAGGCATATGGACCGTACATCTGGCACAACAGGGAAAGTGGATGGCTGGTGCTTACATGGGCCGTCTGGAGGGAACCTCTTTCCCCCAAGATGACTCTGAGTCATCCCATACCGTCATACGCCGTGTTGGAGGACTTCAGGACGCAAGTTAGTTTCGTACGCCGGACAGAGACGTACATGCAGGTTACTGGGGCGTACGACCATATGGCGGCAGCGGGGGTTGAAGCTGAGGAGGGCGCCTGCACAAACTGGTGAAGCACCATTTACCAGTGTGGTAGCTGTTGTTGAGAGCCCCACGCTAAAGGAAGGGCTTGGGCGCTTGGGGAGTGAAGTGGTTGAGGACCCCAAATAGAGACTGGCGTGTGTGAGGCAAGCTGTGACATAAAAGGAACTGTTTCTAGGCAGGAGAAAAGTGCAGAAGAGCAAGTGCAGGAGGAGGTACAGGCTCTCGGGGAAGAGCTTCAGGAAGTGTTGAGGATATTGATGGGGCCCTGCAGAGGATGTTGTTCCTGAGCTGGTGAGAGGTACGGCATTGCCCTGTGAAGGAATGTGATGATAAAAACCATAGCAGGGATGACGGCCAAGCAGAAATGCGTAAAATGTCGCCGTGTGCCGTGGAACGGGGCATGGTGGAGGTTGAGGTTCATCGTGAGGGAACCTCAGAAGACAACATGGAAGGGGAGGGAATAAAGAGGAAAAACGGGCGGCGTCAACTCTGATAAGATAAGATAAGAGATAAGATTTCGTTCGGATTTTTAACACCCGGAGGTTAGCCACCCAGGATAACCCAAGAAAGTCAGTGCGTCATCGAGGACTGTCTAACTTATTTTCCATTGGGTCCTCAATTTTCCCCCAGGATGCACCCACACCATCCAACCCCAAGTACCTATTGCTTTCTAGGTGAACAGGACAATAGGTGTAAGGAAACGTGTCGAAATGTTTCCACCCCGGAATCGAAACCCGGGGGCCCCCCGGTGTGAAGCGGGAGCTTTAGCCACCAGGGCCCCCGTGGCAGAAAGGTCGAGAAGAAGAGTACTGTCGAGGTAGTCAGGATAAGAGACAGCAAGAAGGGGGGTTGATGGTGTGAAGCCCTGTGCTGGGTCTTGGCAGGAGCCCTGGGGTGAATGAAGAGAGAGGAGGGTTGGAAAATTGAAGAGGGCCCTTTTGTATGACTGTGAACGAAATGCTGGTTTAAAAGTGTGAAGAGGGAATGGTTTCGAATGTACGTGAAATAGAGAGTGGATGAGTTTTTCCTGCAAACACAATTTCAAGAGGAAGAAGCGGAAGTGGCGTTTTCAGGCATACTTGCATCTGCACGTTTGAAAGGTGGTGTGGGGATATTGATCAGGGAGGCGAGCCTGTTGTGTTGATAAGAAGTGAGGGGGAAGGGGGAGGGAGGGTGTTGCGTGGGGGGATGGGGGGAGGATGGTGCAGAGGGTAACATTTGTTAGTGTGTAGCACCTGCTGAGAACTATGTGAAGTAAAGCGGGAATTTGTATGTGATGACCTATTTTCTTCTTACGTAGTTTACCTGGGGTTGGCCATCGTTGGTGGGGACTGGAACTGTGTTATCAGGAGGGCTGATGTGGAACCAAAAGGGGCGGGGCACTTTCCCGGCGGCCTTACGAGACCTCTTGAGGGATATTCATTTGGGGATGCAATTGGAGGGGGATGGGGGAGGGTAGAGCAACACTTTCGTGAGGAGGGGTTATGCGGCTAGGTTAGATAAGTTGTACATTTCTCAAGGGTTTTGGTAAGTTTTTCCACACAATAGAGGTAGCTTATTCGGATCGCTGGGCGGTCATGGCAGAGGTGGGATGGGAGTCACTGGTGGGTATCTCTAGGGTTTATTGGAAGTTAAATACGAGTGTTAGGAGAAAGAGGGATTTACAAAACGTGGGAGGGGTTTTAAGTGCAGAGGTACATGGGGGGGAGGATGAGTTTAAAATGGTGGGATGGGGTGGCTAAAAGAACCCAATTAGGCAATATTACGAGAGAGAAGGGAAACGAAAATTTAAATTTTTAAAAATTGGGCTGGCCCAAATATTTGGAGGACAGGTTATGGGGTTGTTATGCGAGAGGGGCGGTGGTGGGTATTTATCCTATGGATGACATAAATGGCACTTAAGAGGCTGCGTGAGCTCCAAGATGAGAGGTTCCCAAACAGTGAGGGTAATGGCAGGCGTGGAAGAGGTGTTATGGGGGGATAAGCTTCGTCGTGTGTGTTGCATAGGCAAAAGCAACAGCAGCACCCAAAAGCTATTCCATGGTTGGAGATTTATGAGTCGGTAGGTGGGGTTAGGGTGGGTCAGGTTATACACACCACAGATGGAATGGGAGTGTTTGCGGACGAGTTGGGATGGAAAGTATTGGCAAAGGTATGGGGTAGGAGCTGGGTTTTAAAACAGGTGTGTGAGAATGTGATATGTCTGTTGGGAAACAGTGATAGGGGAAATGTTGGGGGGGGAAATAACTGAGGGAGAAACATGGAAGGCTTTAAGTGAAATGCATAAGGGTAAAGCTCCTGAATCAATGGACTCCTGGCAGAGTTTTATCTACAGCATTAGGAGCTAATGAGGGTTTTTTGGTTAGGTTATTTAATTTAATGAAGGAGAGGGGAGAGTTGGGAGAGAAGCAAGCAACAGCTGTAGTAGTATTGGGACCGAAGGGTAAGGGGCAACATACACTTAGGGACCTACCGGTAATATCGTTGTTATGCACAGATTATAAGCTGTTTGCCAAAATTTTGGGGAATCGGTTTAAATGCGTAGTGATAGAGTAGTATCGAGAACTCAGTTTGGGTTGCCAGTAAGTCTATTGTGGAGGGACATGGGTTCCTAAGGGATTTCGTGGAAGCAAGACGGGGGGTTTGGTGGCTTTAGACTGGCAGGGAGCATATGACAGAGTGGAATGAGAGGCATTGAGAGCCATCCTCAGGGACAGGGGTTAGGGAAAGAAATAGTGGGATGGGTAGATGCTTTGTATTGCCGTGCAATGGCGAGGGTACAGATTAATGTGAGAGTGGGTGGGAAGATTGAAAATGGAAAGGGGACTTCGACAGGGGTGCCCTAGTCACAACTTTTATTTGCATGCATACAGGACCCCTTTTATAGGATGATGGAGAAGCGTATGTGCAATAGGGAGGGTGAAGGGATTAGATTTTGGGAGGGTTTGGCCAGTCTTAATAGGGTATGTTGATGCACTACTGTTCTGGTTAGGGAGGGGATGTCAATTGGATCCCTTTGGAGGGGGGGTAGTACAATTGTTCTCAGATGCAACTGGTATGAGAGTGAATTCAGAAAATTCCAGGGTAAAGGGGTTAGGAGCTTGGCGGGGAGGGTTGAGTGGGGTAGTTCAGTGGTGGGGAGGGGGGTGAATTTGTTAAAAATTGTGGTCTCATCTATGCAGCATCTGGATGTACGCACAAGGAAAGCTCGATTAGGTTGGTGGATAGGATTTCAGGGGCGATTGGGTGCATTGAGGTCATATCATTTGACCCTTGTACAGTGGGCCATTGTCTTTAATGTCTTATTGTTTTAGTATGTATGGCATGTGGCGGCCGTGTTCCCATTAACACTAACAGCGATAGCAGACATACTTAGGAGGGTTTTTAAATTTTTGTGGGATTGAATTTTGGTTTAAAAGGGCATGGTAATGATACCTGTGGCAGCGGGGGAAGGGGGATGGGGTTGCTGGACTTAAAGGAGGGGGTCAAATGTCTTTATTTAAAAGGGAGGGGTGAGGGAAGGTGGGTGGGGGGTACGGTCAGGGTGCATGAAAGATTGAAACAAATGTATTTGGAGTGGAGTTGCGGGAGTGTGAAACTGAAGGCTATGGCGTGGGATCGAGATCCGGGAAGATCAAAATAGGTGCGATGTGTTGATTGTTGGTGGGAGGGTTGTGGTGCCCGTAGAGGGGAAATTTTCCCCCTGTATACATGGGGAAGTATATGAATAGGTTAAGTAGGATGAGGGTTACAACCACGAGCACGTGATGTAAAATGTATCGTTTTCCCGCACGGGGTTTTGCCATCAGGTACAGTTTTGAGGGATTGACGTGTAGTTGAGGGGGGGGGTTGTGGGAAAATGTGAAGGTGAGGAGTCGGCATTTCATGTTGTATATTTTTGTGAGGGGATGGGTAGCATCAGGGGTTGGTTGAGTAGGTACTCCGTAAATTAGGGGTACAGGAATTTCTGTTCTGAGAGCTTTAAGTCTTGATGTGGGGGGATTGGATAGAGTATCATTAGGGCTGTGGGGTAAAATTATATATACATATCATTGGGAATGAGGGGGAAAGGGGTTAGTGAGGCGAAGAGGCATTTTTTAGCGGTTACGTTTTATAAAACGTTGTGCAGAAAACAGGGAAATTTTGGAGAGGGTTAGACGGGCTTTCTCAAGGGATATAGAGAACTTACGTTAGAGGTTTTATTAGATTCGTAAATCGGTGGGAGGGGCGGGGTCGGGAGGGTAAATGCTACTGTAGGATGGGATATCACGGGTAGAAATGGGGTCGCCTCAAGGGGGTTGACAGTTGCAAAGAATGTGCGTGACTTTAGTGTGGCGAGAGAGTTGGGATAATGTAAAGTGCGAATGTGTATGAACCTGTGCTATGGGATGTGTAACGGCACATACAAAGTTGTGGCTGTCTGGCCTGCGTGCCCCCTTAGATACGCTGTTGTGATTAAGGAATGGTTGAACTTTTATTGTGGCACTATTCCTGGACTTGTTAAGTACTTGATGTGTTATTAAACCGGGTTGAAGTGTTAATGTGTAAGACTTGGTCATGTTTCCCTTATGTTAATATTTGTTATTGTGAGGGAAAAGTTCAATAGATAGGAGTAGAGATATATAACGATAGTTTCATTACCGGCTACTAGTTAAGGTAGGGTAATTTAAGCTTCCGCCTTTCTTCCCCTCCCTGAAAGTGATAGTTTAAATTGCCGGCTACTAGTTAAGGTAGGTGAGTCACGCTCCCGTTTTTCCCGCCTTTTCTCCCCCACCCCTAAAGTGTAGTTTGATTCCCGGGCTGTTTGTTAACGTAGGGTCAGTCTAGCTCCCACTATCCCCTTTCCCTCCCTCTTCCCCCCCCCTGAAAGGTGACGTGTGGGGCTCTGGTCAAACAGTAAACCACTCAACTCCAGCTCCCAACACTACTGTAAGTACTTTGCCTGCCTTGTATTCTAGGGGAAATTTATTGGTTAAAAGCTTCACTTTTTGACCAATAATAAACTGTTGTAATTTAATCACCACATCTTTTAAGATCAGACTTACCATGGAGAGTGATTTATTTAAGCAGTGGGTAACCTGTCTGTCTTTCCCAGCTTGGATGTCAGAGAGGGTCACCTGGCAATCAACGAGCAGAACAGGAGAAGGACTAACGCCCCAGAGACTTCTCCATTTTGTATTGAACTACCTGTGCACCTGTATAAAAAGTGCAGGCCGAACTCCACAGCATTGCAGCGGTAAAGAATCTGCTTTCCTGTCACGGGAAATAATCACGGCGATTCTCTGTGAAGAACTAGCCAGTGGTTGGTCACCAACCCTGCGACCTCCCCCCCCCTCATTTTCATTTTTCTTTCAATAGGATAATACCTTTCATGTATTATTGTTTTATGTTTGATTTTAAATAATAAAGTGTTTTTATCTTGTGAATTTATTATTTCTTTTTCAATTCATTAATTTTCCTGAGGAGGAGCCAGCCTGAGTAATACTGTCTGAAGTTTTTTACAGGCTGAGAAAAGCCTTCACAAGTGGCGACCTTGCCAGGATTTTCAACTCTACTGAATCAAAAATTCAACTCCACTCGAATCTACCATTGGAAACTTTAACCCGCATACCACAGAAAGGTACCACCAGCCATGAGTAATCATTTTCTATGGTAGGACTTTCAGTACAGGGAATTTAAAAGATTTGGTGATTGTTATAGTCCCCAATTTTTTGTAAGGCAAGTCAGGCAAGATATAAATATTAATTCTGCCACCTTTTGGAGCTTGAAAACACTTTGGAGGATTAGACTCTAGGGACCCAAGATTTTCCAGTGACAACTTGTTTCATTGAGCTCTTTATTTATCAAGGGAAAATGTCATAGGAAACACTTTTGATTTTTTGTGAAAGTTTTTGGATGGCAATTGCCCCCATTCTACTAACTTTTTGGCTCGGACCCGGGCATGAACCCTTCGTTTTCGTTAATACATTTTGTTTAATTGAAAAAAGGGATCGAGCCCTCGGGTTTATTTACTTTTGAGGGGGGACGGGAATTTAAAAACCCTCCTTTTTCTTTAATACCCATTTCTTTTCCCCTGATAGTTTAAAATTATTCTTGCAAGAAATGGATGAATACCATTTAAGGAGGAACGCGGAAGAAAGTTAGGAATAACGGGGAAAAATTTTTAGAATTTTTTCATTAGTGCTAAGATCCAGGGAAAGATTTGAAAGAGAGAGAATTGAGAGAGAAGAAAACAGTTAAAAAGGGGGAAAGGGAAGAAAAAAAGGGAGAAGAGAGAATCGAAAGGAAGAAAAAAGGAAAAAGGGGGAGAGAATTAAAGGGGGAAACCCAAAGAAAACATTTAGAAAGAGACGAGAAGACCAAAAAAGCGTGATAACTTGACCCGTGGGGAAAAGAGCAAGAGAAAACTGAAGAACAGGTTAAATTAAGAGAACTTGAGGAAAAAAAAAGCAAAGGGGTAGAAAGTTGAGGAAAAAGCAAGAACGTGAGGGAAAAAACCCCAAAAGGGAAGATTTAAAAAGAGAGTTTTGTTTTAGTTTAATATTTTTATTATCACCCCCTACCCATCCTGGCGGTAGTCAAAAGATTTCAGAGGAAAATAAAGGGGCCAGGGGCTGGGGCCCCAAATTTTATACTTTTTGGGAAGTTAAGGGGGTAATGAATTCACAATTTTCAAAAGGGAAAAGAACTCACAATTTACAAAGGTTAAAAGAAATCCATTTGGGCTTTCACCAAACATTACAATTAAAAAAAGGTATTTACAGATTACAGAGGTACACAATGGGGCCAGGGGCCGGGCTCCAAAGTTTTGGGTGGCTAAAATAGGTACAAGGTAATGAACTCAAAAAGTTACAAAAGGAAAAAACCACAAGTTTCAAAGGGAATTTAAACTGAAAAAATTGGGTTTCTTACGTTTTTTACATGGTTTTCAATCATGAACAAATTTTTGAGTAATGACAATTCAAAACTTTCCCCCCCGGGCACAACCCTTTTGTGAGTTATTGGGCAAATGTTGATTGCTGAGTCCCCCCTCTCCTCCACCCACACACACACACACAAACACACACACAAAACAAAACACTTTCAAATTCATACACACCCCCCACCCAAAAAAACACACACCCCTACACACACACAAACTCAAAACCCACATGGCCCACACACTCAAAACACCCACACACACACACCTCATACACACAACCCCAAATCATACAAACACCCCCCCAAAAACATTCCCACACACACCAACCACACCACACACAACCCCACACACCCACACACTTCACAACAAACACACCCAAAACACCCCCACACACCACACCCACCACCCCCACCCACACACCCAACACAACCCCCCCAAAACCCCCCACCCACACCATGCACACCTGTGTTTAAAGCTTTTTTTTACAGCTAGCAAAGTCCCGGGTATTTCTCCAGAATGGGCTGGGAAAAACCAAATGTGGGTAAAAAAACTTAGCCATTTCTTAACCTTCCCGAGTGGGGTTGTTTCTAAATTCTTTTAAATTTTTTCGCACTCCAGTCCCTAATGACGCAGGGTGTGAAAAATTAAACCATCGGGAAAGTTTACATCCTGTGGGGGGAGTCAAAAGATTTCAGAGGGACATAAGGGTCCAGGGACTGGGCCTCAAAGTTTTGATACTAGCAAGTTAAGAGGTAATGAATTCACAAAATTTAAAAAGGTAAGAACTCACAATTTACAAAGGTAATGAACTCCGTAGGCTAGTCACAAACATTACAATACAAAGGGGGTACACAATGGGGCCAGGGGCCGGGCTCCAAAGTTTGATGGCTAACTAGGGACGCAGCTCTGTAAATACCCCTTCAGCAGCAAGGGAAAGTTTGGAAGAGCCTCACATTCCGGGGGTACGTTTTTTTTTCTATGGGCTGGGCCTAGTCGGGAAACAGTACTTTTTTCAGTGAACAAGTTTAGAAACATTGTAAAAAAAGTAGGGTTTTTTTAAAAGGGGTATAAATTAAATTACAAGTTTTTTTGGGGTTTTAAAGTCCCCAAGGGTTGCGGGTGGCGGCTCTAAGAAATTTCTGAATACTGTTTCACAAAAAAAAATTTTTAAAAGGCTCTACAGAAACACTCATAGGAATTATCCCAAACAGTCCATGTGCCCAAAGTAAATCATGCTGACTGTGGAACTTTAAAAAATTTTTTCCGTTTGAATATCCCACCGAAGGAATTTTTCCCAATATCTAAAAGGGGTTTTAGCCTAGGAAAATTTATCAGACGCTATATCTGTTACAATGGAAGACCACACTGGCAAAAGTAATTTGAAGCCCAGGCACAGATCAAGGACGCCTCCAAAGAAAAGGTGGGTTCAAGGTCACCTAAAATTTGGACATTACAGACAGTTAAAGAGTAAACAACATTTGGGTTTGGGCCATTACTTTTACCAAACTTGAGTTTCCAATGTTTTTTTTTGTGTCTCGCTTTGGGAATCCCCAAATAATAAGGGGGGGGCCCTCAAAAAGGCCAATTGGGAGCCCCCAAAGAAATTTAAAATTTTTATCAGCAGGAGCAAACAATTTAAATATTTTTAGACAATTTCCCCAAAAATAAATCCAAAACACCCGGAATTGTACCCCCTCTTTTTTCCTTGTGTGCAAGAAGTTAAATGGGAATTTGATTTTTTAATTTTAAGAACACAAGATTTAAATAATTTGGGGTTATATGAAAACAAATGAAAAAATTTTTAGGGGTTGGGTTTTTTCCCGGGGACTCTGCACTTTGTAGACCCCAAACATAAATGGTTCGGGGGTTATTTTATGAAAAATTTCGGGAAGTTTTTTTTCCCTAAGTAAAGCAATTTTCCAGTTTAAAATATAAAAAAAGTTTAAAACGATTTTGATCCATTATATAGTCCTGGGATCATCTTTTTTTCCCTCAGCAAATAAAAAAATTTTGTTCAAAAAAAAGGAAAACCCTTTAAAAATTTCCCAACAGGAAACCCTTGTCCATGATTTTTTTGGAAATGCACCCCAGTTGAAAGGGCCCTCGAGGGGTCTTAAAAAACCCCCAAGCATGACCCCTGTTTTGGTGAATGTTTAAATAGATACACCACCACCACTCACTTTCCCCTTCCTCCACTAACATTACACGAAAACACTCAACTGTCATCACCAGCGCCACTACCAACTTGTTTTTCAAAACATTTGCCCAACATATTGTTTTCAACATTAATTTTCTATGTGCCTTTAAACCCCATCACACCTGCACCACCACTTTTTATTAGCTCATCACTATTTTCTAACATTTTAAAACACCAAACCCCTCTCATCCACTCTTCCAAACCCCCCTTTTTATTTCGCTCATCACTATTTTAACATTTTTAGACACCACCCCCCTCAACAAAACTCCCCAAACCACCCCTTAAATTATGTTCACACTATTACTAACTTTTTGACAAAACCCTGCCCTCCCCACACTCTTCACCAAACCCCTTAAAATTACGGCAACACTATTACTAACACCCTTGACACCCAAACCTTCGTTATGATGGGCCCCTACAAATTATCAACACAAGTATTTTATTCGTCATTAATGTGGGTTAAGAAAACCACCACCACCTTGTTCCCCAGCCTTACACTTTCTTTTTACAAATTGTACAATCTTTTTTATTGTTTTCAAATCTACACATCTTTCCTTTTTGTTGTTCCAAATTGTTTTTTTTCAGGAGTAACCCGTTGTGTTTTCCAGTTTTTTATGCGCGACCAAACAGGTTTTTATACCACAGGACCAAAACTTGAACATCTGGAGATTTAAGTTCCCGGTCAAACTAGCTTTTGGGGTGACGCAGCTGACTCACTAGGCGGTATTGACAGCCGACGTGATGGGGGTTTTGTTTACGTGCTCCCCCCGGTGAGTGCTCAACCCCATTTCCCGAGGGCAGGCATGAAACCAAATATTCCAAAACCCGAGGTACCTGGTAGTCCCCGGGGGGCCCTTATTTAGGGACAGGGTGAAATGCGGGGTTTGGGGCGATCGATCAGCCCTCACAAATGCAGCCCGCATTACTGCTGTGACCCTGAGGGCTTACAAATTATACAATTTTTTTAAACAACAGTCTTTGCTGTTTGAATTTATATCATAACACCGTTCAAAGGATGACATTTGGGGACACACTGCAAAACCAGTGTGACTTTGATGGGGCATTTCCTGGCGATGTTGGGCCCCGCTTGACCATAACAAACGACTTTGAGGGGGTCTGGGAAAATAGAAGAGAAAGGGCGGGGAACTCAAAAAATCTCGGGGGCCTTTAATTTGGGGAATAAAAAGTTAACAATTTTTCAAAACAACAATTAAGAAAGGTAATGGAACAACGGGAGTCAGTGCACATATTCCCCAAACCCCTTTAATTTTAAACCCCCCTTCACAAGGGGGGAAACATAACTTCATACATTATCAGGTTTGAAAAATACCGCTACCCCTTGAATGGCCTGCTGAAACCTGGGGGACCAGGTTAGGGGAAAATTTTTTTTCCTGGTACAGCCCTTTTAAATCTATGCAACTTTGTCGCAGGGTATCATATGTAATTATAACCTACTGAAGAAGGCAATCCTTAAAGCATATCAAAAAACCACAAATTTCTTACAGGAAAGATTTCAGGTTTTGCCACCTTACAGCCGGGCCAGAACTTTCAACAGTTACAGGTAACACTCTTTCGTTTGTTCGACTTTTGGATAGAGAGTTCAGGAATTGATCACAGTTATGAATCTCTTCGAGACTTCATGGTTGCTGACCAGTTCCTGACAGCTTTTCCTCACCAATACGAACATTCGTTAGAGAACGTAACCTGATTAAAGCTGAGGAAGTTGCTGAGGCTGCTGACCTGTATGCTGAGGCTCACAATTCCTAAAAGACCTAAAGGGATCAAACCCCCTAAGGCAAGGGTTCATCAGACCTTAAGAAATTCAAAGCCTCTAGTGGAAAGTAAAATGACTTCTTTTATTCCTGTTTGTCATTTGTGTGGTGTTAAGGGACATAAACGTCCAGATTGTCCTTCTAAGAAGGTCCAAAAAGTTGGAAGATGTTTTAAAAACTGTAATGACCAAGCACCCTTCTGTTCGGGAACATTAATGGACTTAATGTATCCACCATTTTACGAGACACTGATGCACATGTAAGTCATTTCTGATAAGCTGTTCCCTAACCTTAAAGAAACTCATTCCTCGGGCTATACTTTCAGACAAACTTGGGCCGAACAGACACTTTTCCTACCATCCGTTGTTACATTAGGTCTAAATGGTTCACGGGTTGGTCTGAAGCCGTACTAGCTCCCATCACTTCTTGCCCTTTACTAATGGTAATGTAAAAGGTGCCATTCTTCCTTCTGGGGTTGACCTTTCATCACCAAAGGTGGACATAAGTGTTTCAGATCCTCTTCCTGTAGAGTCAGAGAAGCTCCTCGAAAGTTCAGATGAGACAATGTCTCGCGAGATTCATGTGGGATTATAAAACCAGTGATGCTACTCTCGAAAGCAAGGAAGTAGGATCACAAGTTCATTTTGTTAGATGAAAGTGAAGATATCACCTCCGAAAACCGTAAATGTCTTGACTAGGGCTCAGACCAAAGCCCAGGCTTCTCCTAGTGTCCATCCTTTGATTTTCCCTGACTTTAAGCCTTTAGATATATCGAAGGACTCCTTTGTCAATTACAACGTAATTGCCCTTCTTTTCAGAATTGCCTAATGCCGCTAAAAAAAATCAAGTTATCCAAAGGAAAAACTTTTCATATAAATTTGAATATATAAAAGGTACTTATACAAGTCAGTATTAAAATTAAATTCAGATGGATAGACTATTCCATCTTAGTTTGTTCCAAGTCAATGCAGAGAGACTGTTCTTAAAAGGGCTCATGACCTCCCAGGGGCCGGACATTTCTCGCATCGAAAAACCTTAAAAAAAAATTAGGGAAACCTATTTTTGGCCAAAAATGTCCTCAGATATCACTACCTATTGTAGATCGTGTAAAGTTTGCCAGCTGTCATCCTCCCGAGGTACCAGGCGAGTACCTATGGCAAAAATGCCTATCTTTACGGTACCCATTTGAAAGAGTAGCTATTGACATCGTTGGTCCTTTGTCTCCATTTTCATCTGGGGGACATAGATATATTTTAAACCCATTAGTTGATTATGCTTCGAGTTTCCCTGAAGCCGTTCCCTTAAAAACCATAACTACTACAGAGGTGGCTGAAGCCCTTTTGTCCATCTTCTCCAGAGTGGGCATCCCTAGAGAAATTTTGTCTGACCGTGGGACACAATTCACATCTGACTTAATGCAGCATCTATACCAACTTCTGGGAGTGAAGCCTCTCTTCACCACACCCTATCATCCCAGCTGTAATGGGAGGATTGAGCGCCAGCATTCGATTCTCAAGTCCATTTTAAGGAAACTTTGCTCCCTTAAACCTAAGGAGTGGCATCGTTACCTACCCTGTGCTTTGTTTGCCATGGGGGAAGTTCCCAGTGACTCTTTGGGGTTTTCACCTTTTGAACTTCTCTTATGGTAGACAGGCCAGAGGCCCATTGTCCACCTTTAATGACTTATGGACTAAGAGGAGGTAAATGCTGAGGTTCAGTCTTCTTACCAGTTTCTCCTTGACCTTAGATCCAACTTGAGGAGACCTCTGACATAGTTTCGAAAACCTAAGCTTGTCAATGGACCAGTACAAAACCTATTTTGACTCCAAAAGTCAGAGGAGAAGTTTTAAAAGGGTAGTGATGAAGTTCTTGTACTTTTGCCTATCAAGTCAAATAAATTATTAGTAGCATGGAAAGGTCCATATAAAGTATTAAAAATTTGTGGGAAAGTTGACTACCTCATAGAAGTAAAGGGGAAACCTAAGCTTTTCATATCAACACCTTAAGAAATATTACCGAAGAAATTCGGTTAACTGCCTTAACAACTTTGACTTAGTTTTTCCACACAAACTTGATAAGACAACTGAAGAATGTAAAGTGTGCGTAATTGACACCTCTAACTTAGACTATGATGATAACTACATGACTTGTGACTTTTGACCACTCGGACGCAACCAACATTTTAAAATTAATGAATCTTTGGATGACCATAAGAGACATGAACTACTTCAATGTGTGAGTAACTTTTCAGACGTCTTTACTGATATTCCAGGTGTTACCTCCACGGTAGTCCATAAGATTGACTTATTGACGGACAATCCTACAAACGGGAAAATTTTAAACCCCGTTCCAGTTCACCTCAGGGATGCATTTGACCGAGAGGTAGACAAATTTTTAAAACTAAAGATCATTGAACCTTCAATATCTTCATATTGTTCACCAGTATCATGGTTAAGAAGGAGGATAAATTCATATAGACTTGCTATTGACTTCAGAGGCCTTAAGCTATAACTCGGTGGGATGCGAGCCTATGCCCTTAATAGATAGCGATCTACACAAATTTTATGACTCTTCCTTCTTTTCAGAGATTGATATTGCGCAGGCATATCATCAAGTAATTTAGATCCTTCTTCTAAGCAGTACAACCGCTTTTCCTACACCCAAGGACTGATGCAATATAGAACTATGCCCTTCGGTTTGGTAACTGCCTGTGCTACCTACGTGAGACTGATGAGAAAAGGTCTTGGGTAATATGCCAAATGTTTCAGTTTATTTTTATAACATTTACGTAATGACATCTACGTGGGCGAACATATCCAAACATAACATCAGTTTTGCGTAGGTTTACGCTCACATGGCCTCACGCCAAGCCGAAGAAATGCTTTCCTTGGGTAAACAAATTAGATATCTTGGACTGATACTTTCTAATAACTCTCTGCAGCCTCTCCCCAGTAAGATCAAAGCTTTATTAGAATTTAAATTCCCCAAAACCAAGAAACCATGCGTAGCTTTCTTGGTTCTGTAAATTTTTATGCACGGTTTAAACCCGAATCTTGCTGATCTTACAGGCATCTTATCGGACTTCCTTAAAAAGTCCCGTGAAGGAACCTCTTGAACTTTCCGACGTAGCTCGGGAAAAGTTTAATGAGATTAAAAGTATCTTTGCGAAAGACCCTATACTTAAGATTCCAGACATTAATAAAACATTTTGTTTGAGAACTGATGCCTCCAATGCTGGCTTAGGTGCAGTGTTACTACAAACCATGATGGTACTCCCTTCCCTGTATGCTTCCTAGCCGGAAACTCCTTCCTGCAGAAACAAGATACTCCACAATAGAAAAGGAATGTTTAGCCCTTGTGTGGGGTATCTCCAAACTTAAATTTTATTTGTTGGGAAAAGAATTCATTTTAGAAACGGACCACAAACCTTTGATATACCTAGAAACTTTTAAGGGAACCAACAGTCGCCTCTTGAGGTGGACATTGGCACTCCAGGCTTTTAAGTTCCATATTGTGTATATTAATGGTTCATCCAATTATTTCTCTGCCTGGTTAAGTCGTGACAGTCAGTAGAAGATTTGTTGCCTTACGCGACTTCCACATGTTAGAACTTTTTCCTCGCCTATTCTTCTTATACTCCTTGACTATAAGTCTTGGCATTGGGGGAGTGTGAGGGAAAAGTTCAATAGATAGGAGTAGAGATATAGTAACGATAGTTTCATTACCGGCTACTAGTTAAGATAGGGTAAGTCAAGCTTCCACTTTTCTTCCCCCTCCCCGAAAGTGATAGTTTCTTTCCCGCTACTAGTTAAGGTAGGGTGAGTCACGCTCCCGTTTTTTCCGCCTTTTCTCCCCCACCCCTAAAGTGATAGTTTGATTGCCGGCTGCTTGTTAACGTAGGGTCAGTCTAGCTCCCACTATCCCTTCCCCTCCCTCTTCCCCCCCCCCTCGAAAGGTGACGTGTGGGGATCTGGTCAAACAGTAAATCACTCGACTTACAGCTCCCAACACTACTGTAAGTACATGCCTGCCTTGTATTCTAGTGGATTTATTGGTTAAAAGCTTCACTTTTGACCAATAATAAACTTAGTCTTTTCAGCCTTGTTCTATGTTGACTGTTGTAATAATCACCACATCTTTTAAGTATCAGACTTACCATGGACAGTGATTATTTTAAACAGTGGTAACCTGTCTGTCTTTCCAGCTTGGATGTCAGAGAGGGTCACCTGGCAATCAACGAGCAAAAACAGGAGAAGGACTAATGTCCAGAGACTTCTCCATTTTGTATTGAACTACCTGTGCACCTGTAAAGAAAGTGCAGGACGTAACTCCACAGCATTGCAAACGGTAAAGAATCTGCTTTCCTGTCATCGGGATAATAATCACGGCGATTCTCTGTGAAGAACTAGCCAGTGGATGGTCACCAACTCCTGCGACCTCCCCCCCCCCTTATCATCAGCAACGGCTACGGTTTCAACAACAGTGTCACCAACACCAGACAACCCTTGTAGATATTACGTTGAGTTCAAATGTTATTTTATTCATTTCATTTTTCATTTTTCTTTCAAATAGGATATAACTTTCATGTTTTATTGTTTTATGTTTGATTAATAAATAATAAAGTGTTTATCTTTGTGAATTATTATTTCTTTTTCTATTCATTAATTTTCCTGAGGAGGAGCCAGCCTGAGTAATACTGTCTGAAGTTGTTACAGGGCTGAGTAAGCCTTCACAGTTATTAAATGTACTGTGTCTTTGGTGCTACTGTTTCACCAAAACTTATATAATTACCACTTAGGTTTATTCATGTATGTCAAGTTAGGATGTAAGTCAACAAGTTGGTGATAAGGGTCATATTATTTTGGCGTGAGGAGGGGGGAATTAATGTGTAATAAGTTTAAGTCATTAACGGTAATACCAACTTTATTGGTAGTTGTATACATGTGTTTTGAAAAGTAATATTCACATTGTGTTTGCAAGGTCTTGTATTTTTTGGGAGCCTTTTCCCTCCATGTTGTAAATTTTCTTTCCCACTGACATTGTTATGATATTCCTAAAATTGGGGTAATTAATATCAGAATTCAGATTGGTGATGGATTAGTTTTCAATGTATTTTGAGTGGGGGGAGGGATAGGGTCCCCCGTTTGTGTGGTGGGGGGGGGGATGATGGGTCACCTGTTTTTGTGAGTGGGGGAGGGATGATGGGGCACCGGTTGGGGTGGGGGGGGGGATGATGGGTCACCTGTGTTGTGGAGTGGGGGGGGGGATGATGGGTCCA
>NW_026474520.1:0-10221 GCF_026875155.1 Cherax quadricarinatus
AAAATTTCCCAAAGCTAGACAAAAAGCAAAAAATCCCAGACACTATACTACACTCGCAATAAACTTTTAGACCATCCGGGTTTTTAAAAAAAAATATATTAAAGAGTGCACAGAAAAAAGCTACCAACTTAACCACCCTAGAAACTATGAAAAAGACCAAACCCACCCCCTTTTCTCCCTGGAAATGGAGATCTCATTCACATTTTTTTGGGATATTGAATGGTTTCTACACTTTCAAATTCTGAACTTTTATCAACTTTAAATTTAAACCCCCAAAAACCAAAAACACTGAATAAAACTGCGAGCCAGAAAGAAAAAAAAAATTTTTGTGCATTCGTTTTCGGGAAGCAAGATTTTGCAAAGGGTATAAGCCCCGGGCTAATGTAGAAAGCATAAAGACAACAGTCACAAAAACCAACGACAAGTACTTTACAAGTATAATTCAGGAATACTGGGGGGCAAGGGCTGTTTTGCCAGTTCTGAAGTACCCTGAAGGGGGTATGAAGAATTTTTTCCGCAAATTCCGCCTCAGTTCGAATCTTGGAAATTTTACGACCGCATGAATTGGGCACGAAAAGGAACGGGAGCAAGATATTGCTATGGACTCTCGCACTTCACTCAAAAACCCCCAAAAAAACCACCAAAACCCCTGCGGGCCATCACATACTTTAAATAGAGGGGCCATTCTGAATCTCAGATTCGTGATGGCTGCTTAGCGACGCTTCAGAGTAATCCCTGAAAATGAGGCTGCCAGCTAAAATAACATGGTAAATTTTACAGGGCTGTGAGGGTCAGGGTGGAAACCAATGTAAAACTACTGGAAATACAGCTCAGTGAGTGGCACGGGGAGTAAACATAATAGTGTTAGAATCCTGTTAAATTAGTTAGGTAGGTACCCCGTCCCCTCCATGCCATTTTGACCGCAATTTTCCTTTCATTTTTCCCACATGGTATGTTTATTTTTTCTATTTGTCATGACGCGGTGGGCGAGGGAGGAGGTTGCGGAAAAAACCTTTTGATTTTTCCTTTGCCCGCATACCTACATAATTCACGAAATTTTTTAGCAGGAAGAAGTAGATTGTTCTTTTCACACATCTCGGGTGAATTTTTTAAATCCCCCGTTGGGGGCTTTCCCGTGCTTTTCTCTCCTTCCGGTGTGTCTGCCTCTCTGCTCTGTCGTCTTTTCCCCTCCTCTCTCCCTCTCCCTCTCTCTCTCCTCTTTTCTTCTCTTCTCTCCCCTCTCTCTTCTCTCTCTCTCTCCCCTCTCCCCCTCCCCTCTATCTATCTCTCTCTCTCTCTATCTCCTCTCGTTAATCACAGTAACCCAACCCACAGATCACAACCCTTCAATGTATAGCCCAGTTCCCCTTGACATGGTTTATAGCGGTAATGATTACTACAGTGTGGGAAATACTGCACCCCTGGTGACGACCTTCCAATTTGATTAATTCACCTCTATGGTTGATTGATGGAAAGACGGGTACTAGAGCGACTGCCGTAAATGGTCCAGGGAGATGGATGCTGATGGATAGAACGTATTTGAAGTGTTTTTGGTGGGATAGGCAGATGTAAGATTTAGTTAAGAACTAAGAAGAAATTGTTTAATGAAAAAAAGATACTGAAATTAAACGAGAGATTGATGAGGAAGGTATTGTGAGAGACAACGAAGGGTGGTGATAAAGAAAGACGCAGTTAAGGTAGAAGATGACAGGTGTAAATTCTACGGTGTCCTGGAGAGGACCAGGCCACCACGGGGGCCGTTGACCCCCTAGAACAATCCCCTACAGGTAGACTCCGAGTAACGTTAAGAAAATAATATAACGAAGAATGAGAATAGAACATAAGATAAAAGATAATATAGTAAAAAAAAAACATAAAAAATATGGATTATATTGAATTTATAAAAATTAAAATGACGGGACGAATTGAAAAAGAGTGATTGAAGGAAACTGAACTGGGAAGTCTAAAAGCTCAGAACTGGTGTATATTGTATATATATGGTATATTCAATCGAAGAGATGAAATTAGACACAAGTTGCAACTTTCTGTGTATCTTTATTTAAGAAAAACAGCAGCAGTTAGCATCTTTATCCGAAACGTTTTTTCGCCTACACATAGCTTTCCTCAGCCAAGTACAGAAAGTAGGCAGGAGCATAGATATGTGGGACAATGTAATCAGTCCACCACCCTGAAGTCGTAGATTTGGAGGATGTCAGTCCCTCTCAGCCTGGAGAAGATTTTTTCCTGTTCCATAGTCTGAAACAATGTGAAGATGCAAGAGACAGTGGGGAGACCTAATATACTGGCGAAGAGAGGATGAGAATATTGCAAGAAAGGTATACACTTACAGACAAGATGAATTAATGAGACGAATGAGCAACATCTGGATATCTTTAATTGGTAGACGTTTCGCCATCCAGTGGCTTTTAATCAGTACAGATTCTAGGACATAAAAAGAAGACATAGAATCAATATACCAAAGATGAGGTAATAAGTCCCTCACCTTGGAGTGGAGAACACCGTGGGTCAAAGATTTCAAGACAAAGGCAAGAAGACTGCGCTTATGTAGCGTCAGTGGATAGGACCCGTGTACAGACGAAGGCAAAATCCCACTGTAGCGGGATTCCCCAGTGGAAGTAGGTCCTACTCCCAAAATGGATGGGTTAGTAGTAGTAGCCGTGAAGAAGGTCCTTTGTAGATGTCCCTCTGAACAAGAATTCCAGATGTGCCAGTGTCTGACAAGTTTGTGCAAGAAAAGGTATACAATACCGACAGCATGAATAGTTGAGACACACGTGCAGCATCTGGTAAACTTTATTGTTGACGTTTCCCATCCAGTGGCCTTTAATTCAATAGAGATTTCGATGTGCCTTGACCTGGCGTGGTTTCCAAAATGTGCTGCATACTCCACATGGGCCTACGTCCACGGTGTAGAGAGTCTTGACAATTCCCTTACTGGGGGGAGGTACGGAATGCTATTATCAGTTTTCCAGGAGCCCACATGCTGCAGCACGTATCTGGTTGATGTGTGTCCCTCAGGAGATGTGCCTCGGTCCTTATTACTCCAAACCCCTCGATCCGATTTCCTTGATTAATGTCTGCAGCCTTTGGCCACCTAGCCTATACATCTGCGGTTTTCTTTGCCCCTCCCCGATCTTCATTAATTGCATTTGGCGGTTTAAATTCGAGGATCCAATTGCTGACCAAGTTTCCAGCCTGTCCAGTCTCTTTGTAGTCCATCCTGTCCTCATCTGATTTAATGCCTCCTCAAATAACACACATCATCTGCAAACAGGCACTTCCTGATCAATCCTCCCTTCCATCATGTCATTCAACATATATAAAAAATAGCACTGTCCAGGACTGGACCCCTGTGGAGCCCCGCTGGTCACAGGCTCCCACTGTGATACCTCATCACGTTAACCATGAATCGTTGTTGCCCTCCCCTGTCATGTATTCCTTATCTTATTGTAGTATCCTTTCTTGTTATACTTGCCTGATCCTTGAGGTTTTCATTATCCTCCTTTGTGAGGAACTGTGTCGAAAGCCTTCTCCCTTGCTGTCGATGAAAAATGCAATCTATTCACGCCCATCTCTCTCGGTCCATATTTCCTTTATCTGTCATAAAACTCCAGTGTTTTCTGACATAGGATTTGCCTTCCATAATCCATGCTGGTTGTATTCGTTCATAATTTTGTTCTGTTCTATGTTGCTCCACACTCACCTCCTGATAATCATGTTCTATGACTTTGCATACTATACCACCCCGTCAGTGACACTAGGCTATAATTTAGTGCCTCGTGGTCCTGTTTCCTTTCCTAAAAAGTGTTTTAACTAAATTATTTTGTCATCTTCCATACCTCAGGGTGAATGGTTCCCCAGTTTCAATGGATTGGGTTTAAAATTGTTGTTTAGTTTGCACACACAGCATCTCTGCTCCCTCTCTAAGGACCCTATGGAGAATGCCAGGGTCCCCCTACGTTGTTTTGAGGTATCAAGGTCACTTAGCCGCTTCTTCACTTTCTCCCTTTGATTGCGGTGTATTTTCATCCAACACTTTGTTGGTATATCCGTTGCTGCTGTACCCTCTGTTTTCTGACTTTCCCCAGAGTCCTTTCTGTCTCCAATGTAAATACGTTTTCTTAAATCTCATGTTTGAGTTCATCATATACTTCTTGGTCATATCTTTGTGAGCTACTCCATTTTTTCTTTCTTTCAGCCTGATTACCTGGTCCTTGATTTGCTGTCCTCATCCTGATGTGGCTAAACCACAGCTTCGACAGACTTGACTTTTGATGGTATGTCCGTGTAATGTTTGCTGGGCCTGACCTCCTTACCTGTGCATATTACCGTCTTCTGACTCTTCGGCTATTTCTCTTTTATTTTCGGGTCCTATGTCTTCTGTACATTTTTTCTCCATTCTCTAGTGATCTTAGCTATTGCTCCTACACCTTTTGGTAAAACCAAGTACTCATTCTGGTCTTCCCATTATTTCACGTTGCCCTTAAGAAACGACCTTTTTCCCTCCTGCCTCCTTGCATTTTGTTGTTTACGTAGTCCATCCATTCGTTTACTGACTTTCTTACCAATTCTCTTTTCCACTGAACCTCCTACAGGATGTTCCTCCATACCTGTGTAGTCCCCCCTTTTTTGTGATTTTTGGCTTTTTCCCATCCTACTCTTTTTTTACCCTCATCCACTTGTAACTCTACTATGTATTCAAAGCACATGATACGCTACTCCAAGGTGACCATTTCATATGTGGGATTGTCCCTCAATTATCCGAGCAACTCAGGGTGAACACGAATGTCTAGTCTTTGCTGTTGTCCCCCTTCTTTCTCTGGCAGTGTCCCTAACATGTTGATGAATGAAGTTTTTCAGTACCACATCCATCATCATGTCTCCCCATATTTTGGGACCACAATGTGGCTTCAGGCTTTTTCCAATCTTCTTGTGACTGAAATCGCCCATGTGAGCTTTTCTGGCCACCTCAGCTATGTTGACCACCATTCCTCTGTTTGTTCACTTCACATTCTTCTCTTGGCCTCCTGCAGTTCTATGGCGGGTTATACATCACTGCAATGGCTACCTTATGTCTCCCAGACTGAATTGTACCTACTATGTAATGCCCTTTGCCAATTTCGTCCATTCCTCCCATTTCCTCAAATCCCCTTCAATTTTTAATGAGCAGTGAACTCCTCCTCCCCCTCTGCTCCCTCTATCCTTCCTCAGGATCTGATATCCAGGTGATACGATTGTAATCTGTTATGGCCAGTGAGTTTTTCGTTTCTGTGACTGCTAATGATTCTTCATGCCCACCTCCACACCTTTGTTTATTCCATCCACATTCATATACCAAACTTTGAACTTCTTTTCTAAAACTGTGGTCTGGGGAGAACACTGGGGTTGGGGGAGCAGGAGACCTGCCCAGTAACTATGAGGGTTGCTGTGGGGGTGGTTTTGATGAGGGGGGTTGGGGCAGAGGTACAGTGTGTGGTTTTTTTGGTTTAAGATGTTTGGTTGCATTGGATTGTCGTGGTTATGAGGCCCTTCTTGTGGGTGGTTCTGAGGGAAGGTTGTAATGTGCTGTTATCCTCCCTGAGTCTGGGGGTTTTCTTGCTAAATCCTCCTGCCCTTTGGTCTCTTGTTCCCTCCTTGCATCTTCCGTTGTACTCTTTCATTCTGCCCTTCTTCTTGTGTACATCTCAAGTTGAGGTACACTCTCTGGTACTTTCGTATGTCCCTTAATCGTGCATTCTCCTGCAGGGTCCCCATGTTTTTCAAGTCTGATTCTTCCGTTGAAAATCACTTTTGACTGGCTGTTTTTTTTTCCTGTTGCAAACCACGACCATTTCTCAAAAATTGGTCAGCTGGGTCATGTCTCTCCTATTGCTTTTAAGATACTTTTCAATTGCTTTTTTTCGTCCTGTAAGTTCTTTCTTCATAAGTTTCCATTCAACTCTCTGGAGTCCCATAGAGAAAAACTGACCTCTTCCTTTTTTGTCCTCCCACTACGTTTGCCCTTTGCTTCCTGTACGATTTAATTACTTTCGATTGTAGGCATTCCTTCCCTTCATATTCCTTCTCCTAGCTTGATGTCTCTGTGCTCAGTTATCGTCTGCCTATTTACCTTCCTCAGCTTTTCCGGCAATGCTGTGGTCTGTTTTGGGCCTCCTGTCATATACTTACCTCCATTCCTTTTTTTTAACGTCCTCTCAATTTGTATCCTGATGTACCTCCTGTACCTTTTCTCGCTCCATGTGGTCTGATAGGGCCCTTCCCACATACGTAAACTTCTATGTTTCCTAGCATCCCCTCGTCCTTGACTGGTGTAGCAGTTCCTGATGTCAAGTCCTATACTGCTCCTTTAGTTCTTTAGACGGTTTTTTAAGATTTTTTTATTTCCCCTTCTATCTCCTGTATCTTTAGCTCAGCTGTATGGCTTGTAGCTCCCAATCATGCTCCTCTGCAGCCTAGCCTCCTCCACCCTTTTCTTACTAACCTTTCTACACTTCTTTTCTCGCACTCTTCCCTTGTTCGTGAGCATCGCCACCTCAACTCCCTCTCCATGTTCATCCACCATTCACCTGGTCTCCATACTGCTGTCAGCATAGTTGCTATCCCCATATGTTGGTTGTATACTAATCATATAACCATCCATATGTTTTTACATACACTACCCCTTTGCTATGCTTAGTGACTAGTTTTGTGTGTGTCACTGGTGCGATGGAGGCTGCACTCCTGGCCCTAGCTCTCAGTTTCCGAGGAAACCTTTCCCCTATCGAAGGCCTACGTCAGCCGCCTTGACTAATCCTGTACCTCCTCTGTTTGGCTACAAACAAAACTCCCGATTCGAAATCACATCGCGACCTTCATCAAAGCTATGTTAAGAGATTATCATTCCCATGCACTCGTAGTATGTCCAGTACACATACAGTACAAACGTGGCCAAAATCACAGTAAATTATCCTGATATTCGACCTAAGAGGTATCGTATTGCTGATAGTACCAGTCCCGACCTACCTTATTGTACTTATCACATAATTCACGGTCATGACACATCCGAGTGGTAATGCTCCCTCTACAACTCAGTACTCCTAGAGTCCTTCAGTGCCATTCCAACCTGCAGAAGCCAGGAGAGGAAAATTAGAGGTCGGGGGTTCCTCAACATAACCAAAACCAGCCTATTCTTCCAAATTTTCCCAGGAAATCCGATCGCCCCATTCCAACCTTCCCTGTGGTTGACAGTAAGTGATTACCGAGTACACCATCCCCATTCACAATTCTTTGAAGCCTTAAGCAGTCTCGAGAATGACAATCCTGTAAATGATGTTGCTTCACACATCTTGGCATAGTTGAATTTGGGGTGAAGTGGAACATGCCTTTTTCCGATGACATCCCACCTATTGCATCCATCATAATGCACCCTTTTCCTGTGTTCATGGACTCTGGTGCAAAATGTTTAATATCATCAGGTCTAGTTTGTTTAAAGATAAGCAGTTACGACATGCCCTTTTCCTCATAGAACCAACTACTGTAACCTCCCTTAGTGGAGAAAGCTGGTTCCCTTCTGCATGTCTGAGATCAGACTTCCCTCACCTTTTCTATCCAAGGTAGAGACTTTACTGCATCTTTCCTTGTTGTTGACCAGATTATTTTCCTGGTGACCTTCTACTGGGATTTGCTTCCATGAGGGACTTACGTATTGTGCTTGACCTTACGATGGCATGCCCAAATTGACGACTTGATATTCCATTTTTGGGATTCCCAGTTTGGATCCGAGATCTGCCATACTGCCACAGTGGATGGACGTTCGGTTAAGCCCTTACAAGCCAATCCCATTTCCAGTAGCATACCCAAGTGGTCAGGCACTAGTAACTCTGTCACTCCCATCTGTGTTCCACCTACACCTTCAGACATGCAGGATAGCGTTCCGTTCCCTCAAGTGTCTGGAGGACACTCAGACTGCCTTGAGTGCACAGCCTATCCCTGCAATGGCTGCTAGTTCAAGTAGTTTCTGCACAGAGGACGCATTGTCGGAAAACGATTACTTAAAAACTAGTAATGCCATCTCTTGTTGATGTCACATGCCGTCTGCAAAAAAGAACTCTGTTGTGGCTAGTGCTCTCACTAGAGTGTCTGTTGTTGTTCCTAATGTTCCAGATGGTGATAACGTCCTAGTGACAGTGTTCCTGCAAAGTAAAGGGTTTATTTGTTGAACCATTCTTACATGTTGTAAGAGACAGTAAGATCCTTTTTATTCCTTGCTAAACTTCGGGTCACTGTGTTCGTCTCAGAGCAAATACCAATCTCATTGACCTGGTTCACTATCCTTACCCTGCTCAAGTACAGGAGGACTTACCATCTGACCCGTGGGTCGGGTGCTATTTTAACAGGGAGCCCTATACACTTCACTGGATCAATCCACCCACCAGTTGAGGAGAAAGACTTATCTCCCACTGACTTCCCAGACGAGGTCAAGCGTTTGTTGACTCTGTTGAACAAACGTCATAAAGCCATTGCCTTACCAGGTGAGAAGATGTCCCATCATATTCCACTTGAACCCTGGTACTAGACCTATCTATGTACCTGTGTTTCAGAATGCCTCATTCCCAAGTTGCTGTTGCAGAAGAATTGATCAATCAGATGCTCAATAATGGAGTTATCGCACCTAGCAATTCACCCTGGAATGCTCCCCTTTATCCTAGTCCCAAGAAGGACAGTACTTGGCACCCAGTGATTTACTTTAGCAAGTTAAATGTGAAAACTATTTAAGATCGTTTCCCACTTCCTGTACTTGGTGATCTTTTACGTAACATCGGAGATAACAAAGTCTTCTCGACCCTGGACTTGTTACAAGGGTTTTGAAAAGTCCCTCTTCACGAGAACAGCCAAGAGTTAACTGCATTCTCCACTCCCACAGGTCATTATCACTTCCTCTGTATGGGCTTTGGATTACGATCCTCCCCTATCTCACCTTCTCTAGGCTCATGGCCAATATCTTTAGAGGTCTCATAAGTAAACCACTTATGTTGTACTTAGATGACGTAATCATGATGTCCGAAGATGTGGATACACATTTGAAAAGACTTGATGTAGTACTTGGTAAGCTTGAAGAAGCCAATTTAAAGATCAAACTGTCCAAATGTCAATTTTTCAGATCAAAAATTAAGTTTCTTGGTCATGTAGTCACTCCTAGAGGGGTTATTTGAGGGAAAAAGTTCAATAGATAGGAGTAGCGATATAGTAACAATAGTTCCATTGCCGGCTACTTAAGGTAGGGTAAGTCCAGCTCCCGCTATCCCCCCCCTTTTTCCCCCTCCCCAAAAGTGATAGTTTGCTTGCCGGCTACTTGTTAAGGTAAGGCAAGTCTAGCTCCCGCTATCCCTTCCCCTCCTTCCCCCCCAAAGGTGACGTGTGGGGCTCCGGTTCCAAACAGTAATCACTAGAGACTCATCAGCTCCCAGCACTACTGTAAGTACATGCCTCTGCCTTGTATGTCAGATAGTGGATTAATGGTTGACAAGCTTCACTTATGACCAACTAATAAACCTTATCCATTGTCTACGTTCTTGCTCTAAGTTGACTGACTGTAATTAATATCCCCACACACATCTGTTTAGGTTTATTGTACTTATCATGAAAAGAATTTGTAAGCTGTGGGTAACTGTCACTTCCACTTGGAATGATCAGAGAGAGGTCATCTGCCATTCAACGATGCTAGAAGATTGAAAAGGAGACGGACTAATGTTCTGAGATGTCCCGAATTTTGATCCACTTACCTGTTTGTGTATGCAAGTAGCAGGATATAACCCCTCCTCATTGCAGTGGAGAAAACCTGCTTTCCTGTCATCTGGAAGGATTATTGAAAGCTAGAAAATCTGTGAAGAACGAGCCGGTGGGTTGTCCTCGACACCTGCGACCCCCCCCCCCATCATCAGCAACGGCTACGATTTCAACAACACGCAGTGTCACCAACACCAGACACCCACATTTTATATACATTTATTTTAGCATTGAATTCAGTTATCATTTATATTTTTCATTTTTTATTTTCTTTAATGTAGGATTAATACTTCATATTTAAGTGTTTTATATTTTATATTTTCTAAATAATAAAGTGTTTATGTTTATCAGTTTTATTCTTTCTATACATTAATTTTCCTGAGGAGGAGCCCGCCTTGGTAATACTGTCTGAAGTTGTTACATGGCTGAGTAAGC
>NW_026474521.1:0-11623 GCF_026875155.1 Cherax quadricarinatus
TCTTCAGGATACATGCAGTTTATCTTAACATTTCTTCAGATCTCAAGATTTGTAGTGTGTTGTCACTCTTATTGTGTTTGTTCATTGATATTTGTTCCTAAAAAGTTTTCAGTTTGTGGGTAATTAGCGCTTCAAACATTGAAAATTGTAAAGAAAAAATATATAATGATTTTTTTTTGGAAGTCAGGACAGCCAAGAGCACAGATCTGCTCCTGTAGTTACAAATACAACTAAATAATTACTTACAACTTAGTTCCTGGGGTCGGGAAAACAAGTAAATTTACAGAATGTATAGACTGACAAAGAACAGAGAAAATTGACCACAAAACAATAGAAAAATATTTTTTTAATCTACATTTTGACCTGATAGAGCAGTATTTTACCGGATACTTTGTCTAATAAAAAAAGCTCACTCTTCTAATAATGTAATAGTTGTAATTATAACCATAATTTTTAAAGGGGTGGACCAGTAAGCCAGCGGAAGGCCTCGGTCAGATGACCACAAACTCTAGTGGCGGGTCAGGAAACAGTTGTCCTGTTTCCTGACATACCTTACCTGACCTAATCAGTCTTCTTTTGGAGCAATACACTGATTGGTGAGCAGTTAAACATGGTAGACTAGCAGTGAAACTTGCTAAGTACAGATCAACCTCTATATTTTGAGCTTAATCTATACTAGTGGAGAATGAATGAGGGGGTTAGGGTGGTGGAAAAAAGTGGGAGGGGGTTAGAGAAGTAAATGAGAGTGGGGTAAGGTGATGAGAAACGAATGAGAGGGGGGTTAGAGTGGTGGGAAATGATAAGTAAGACACATGAGCAACAGTTGGGTACCTTTATTGCTGCAACGTTAAATGAAAAGTCTACTGTGTAGGCGAAAAGTTTCAACCATAAAGACCCCCAACTCATCATCATTATGAAAGTGAGTGTAAGGCTGTTGAACAAGGTAGTTGTGGTGTCCTTAATTACGGTAATGACGAATCCAATAGTTGTGTTGATAACTATAGTGAACATCATGCTGAGGGCAGTGGTGTCCGTGATGTTAGTAATAGTGATGAGTGTAATATAAGTGGTGGTGCCGAGTGTGATGAGATTAACCACAATGACATTAATGTTGAATACAATTCAATTAAATTCAAAGTTTATTCTCTATAAGGATTACAATGCTGAGTTTACAGAAATTTGGTTATTGTGTGGTTTACATGTAGTAAAATAGTGATTACAGAGTGTACCACTAGAACGCTTAGCATGGCTAGGCATTTCGGGCAGACTTAGTTTTATTCTTAATTGTAAAATATTATAAATTATGAGGTAAGTTGGTATTATGGCTAAGTGACTAAATACTAGTTTGTGAGTTTAGTAATGTGAATGCTTTTGTTTTGGCACAGTACATAGTTTCAGTATTGGATTCATTATTTTAAGACTGAGATTAATATTTCTGTTTATGGTCAAATGGGTGAGTGAGTGTAAGTGTGAACCACCAGGTGGTTTTTGTGTAGTTAGTTGACGGGGTGTATCAGGGAGATAAGATGTTTTCTAATGGTAGTTTTGAGGTGATGAATGTGTCTGCAGTTCTAGAGTTCTCCAGGTAGGGTATTCCAGATTTTAGGGCCTTTGACATACATTGAATTTTTGTAAAGGTTTAGTCGGACAGGGGAATGTCGTAGAGATGTTTGTGTCTGGTGTTATGCCTGGGGGTTTTCTTACCTGGAGTTTACCTGGAGAGAGTTCCGGGGGTCAACGCCCCCGCGGGCCCGGTCTGTGACCAGGCCTCCTGGTGGATCAGACCCTGATCAACCAGGCTGTTGCTGCTGGCTGCACGCAAACCAACGTACGAGCCACAGCCGGCTAAACAGGAACTGACTTTAGGTGCTTGTCCAGTGCCAGCTTAAAGATGGCACAACTATCACAAACTGTCACAACTATCAAGAAAGCGTTTTAGGTAAAGGGTTGAATTAGGTTTAAGGCCTGTAGATGTAGATTGCACAGTAGTAAGTGTGGATGTACTGGACAGGGATAAGTTTAGGTCTATGAAGAGTGGGGGGGGTGTTCCCAGGGATGGGATTTAAGTGATTATTCTTACTGCAGCTTTTTGTTGGGTTATTATTGGCTTTAGGTGTGTTGGTGAAAGTTGATCCCAAGCACAAATAGCATAGGTGAGGTATGGATAAATAAGTGAGTGGTATAGTGTGAGAAGGGCATTTTGCAGCACATAGTATCGTATCTTGGAGAGGATCCCAACCGTTTTGGATACTTTTTTGGTTATATGCGGGATATGGGTGCTGAAATTCAGGTTGTTGTCAAGGTTTAAGCCTAGGAATTCCCCCCATTATTTCTGGTAATTAGAGTGTTGTCAATCTTAATGTTAATTGTGCATCCCCTACCTGCACCAAAACATAATTATTTAGGTTTGTCAGTGTTAAGCGTAAGTTTATTGGCTGTCATCCAAGTCGATATTTTGATCAGCTCCTCATTCACAATGGTTTGAGGGTGGCAAGATTAGCTGAGAGATGACATAGTCGTGTCGTCAGCAAAGAGAATGGGTTTCCAGGTGTGGGATACGTTTGGAAGGTCATTGATGTATATGGGGAAGAGCAGGGGACCAAGGACATTTCCCCCTGCGGAACTCCAGTATCAAGGGGGCCGTGTTGCTATGCTGTGTCTTTAATGGTGACATACTGATACCTATTAGTAATGTAAGATTTGAAATAAGCAAGCGATGGCCTCTTATACCGTAATGATCAAGTTTGTGGAGTAGGATGTCGTGGTCTACTGTGTCAAAAGTTTTTCTTAGGTCAATAAAAATTTAGTGGATATTTCCTTATTTTCCAATGCTGTGTAAAGCAGATCTAGCTTTTTTAAATGATTGCATTCATTAGTGCTTTTATTTTTTCCTGAATCCAAATGGCAGGGGTTGAGTATGTTTTGAGCCTTTATAAATGAATACAGTCTCCTGTGCACGAGTTTCTCAAAGATTTTGGATAGCAATGGTAAGTTAGATATTGGCCTATAGTTGTTTAAGTCTGTAGGGTCACCACCTTTATGTATTGGTGTAACCCTTGCCATCTTGAGTAGTTTCGGGAAGGTGCTAGTCTCTAGTGACTTGTTAAAAGTAATGAAATAGCATGCAAAAGGACATGGGCCGCTGCTTGTACAGTAATGGTGGGACATGAGACAGATTCCCCGAGTTTATTTTTAAGTGATTTTAATAATCTCGGTGACTTCCGTGGGCTCAGTTGGGCGAGATAGAAGGAATTTGGGAAATTCCCATCTAGGTATTCCCGGCATGGGCATTGGTATGTGGGATTTTACTGGCGAGATTAGATCCTATGGTTGAGAAGAAGTCGTTATCTTGTTAGCTGTGTCAGTGGGATTAAGTGGTGTTTCATTAGGTTTAGTTAGGACATATTCTTGGTTTTTCTCATTTTTGGGGGTCCCTAGAATCGAGAGAGTTTTTTCCAGGTCTTTTTTATATCTCCTCTAGTGCTGTAAAATTACTGGAGTAGTATAGTTGTTTGGCTTTTTTTTATTACTTTGGTGAGAGCTGATGATAGTGTTTAAGAATATCTTTGTGTATTAAGCCCTGTCTATATTGCTTTTCATATTGGTGTTTCTTGTCAATGGATTTCAGAATGGTGCTGGTTAGCCATGGGCAGCCAAGGACAATGTTTGTTGTATAGTCTAAGTAATTTGTTAAGAAAAATGTCTGTCCAGTCATCAATACTTTTGGGCCCTTTGGGAGAATTTGGGGCCCAGTCAACAGTCTCTAGGTCAGCTGTGAACTTCCTTACTGAGGCCTCGTCATGGAGTCTAAATGAGACTTTGTTGTATTCAAGTGGTGGTTTACTAATGTTTATCAGGAGGAAGGTAGGGTAGTGGTCTGTAGTGCTATCTGTGATTATCCCTGATTTAAGGGGGGCTAGTATATTGGTCCATATGTGGTCTATTATGGTTGAAACTTGTCTCAGTGAGCCTGGTTGGTTGGTTATGAGAAGTGTGTTGTTCATATTTTTTGATGAAATCATTACAGGCTGTCATCTAGTAAGCCAAGGTTGATGTTGAAGTCTCCAGCTAAGAGAAGGTGGTGCTTATTCTTTTGTCTGTTTGTTATTAGTGACTTTAATTTCCACTGAAATTTGGGATGTTTGTGTGGGGGTATCCGGTAAATGGCACCGACTGTTATAGGCGTCTTAAGGTTTTTTACAGTAAAATTAGCAAAAATGTATTCCCCATATTCATCACAAAAGCAAGTGGTGCTAATAACAGTAATTGGTTAGAGTAATAGATTGCAATACCACCCCCAACTTGGTTTGGTCTGCAGTTGTGAATTGCTGTGTATCCTGGTAGAGGGTTTGATATCTATTGTGTCCTGCTTAAGCCCGGTCTCAGTAAGAATAATGCAGGAGAAGGGTGTCTTTTGTGATTCAAGGAGTGCTAGGGGTCATCATTTGTGTTTTGCTTAAGGACCTGATGTTGTAGTTAAGTACTGATAGACTTTTAGCATTGTTTAGGATAGTGTGGCTTGTGATGCGTGTAAATAAAGGCAGTTACTTTCCAATAGATTTTGATTGTGTGTCAGATTATGGAGGTTTAGATCAGGGTCAATGTGATCAATCATCTTCTAGGTTTAAATTATGGTTATTTATATCCTGAGTTGTGTGTTGTGTTCTAGTTTGGACAAGTATGTAGCTAGAGTATTTTGGTCATGTAGAGTATAGTCACTACTACACATAATGAAGTTGATGTTGTCTATGTGTTGTGCTGGAATGAGCTAAAGTACAACTAGGTATAAGCTTTTAATATAAAATACAAATTAAAAATAGAACAAGACTCTCACTTGTAATCGCACTAAGGTCTAATATTTTGACTTTTGTGGAGTCTATGTTTTGAGCTAGAATGAGCTATAGTACAATAGGTTTAATCTAATAATATAAAAATACAAATAAAAAAAGCACTAGTTTTCTCACTAGTAATTGCACTATGGTCTAATATAGTGAATTTGGTATTGACTATGTATTGAGTTAGAATGAGCTATGGTACAACTGAGTTTAATCTAATAATATAAAAATACAAATTAAAAATAGCACCCCTCTCTCACTAGTAATTGCACTATGGTCTAATATAGTGAATTTGGTATTGACTATGTATTGAGCTAGAAAAGCTATAGTACAACTAGGTTTAGTCTAATAATATAAAAATACAAATTACAAATAGCACCAGTCTCTCACTAATAATTGCACTATGGTCTAATATAGTGAATTTGGTATTGACTATGTATTGAGCTAGAATGAGCTAGAGTATAACTGTGATTAATTAATAATTTAATAAAGGCACAAAACTCCAATTGTAATTGCACTAAGGTCTTATATAAGTTGTTTACAAGAATTAGAGTATAATTAGATTTAAATTGACCAGGATAAAATACACAAATTAAGTAGCAAAAGAAATAATAAAAAATTGATAAAAATAAAAATGGCAATGACCTGGTTATAATATGCTAGTAAGATGGTAGACAGGATAGTTTTAAAAAGTTGTAGTTGTAATACTAGTTTAAAAAAAATATAGAATAAAAATGGTCAATAAAAGAAGTTTTTCAATAAGTTTGATCAATATAGTTTAAAGTAAATTGGGCAATAATGGGATTTAGAATAAAATTGGGCAATTGAGTATTTTTTAAAGTGAGGTAGAATTATTGAAGACAAATTATGGTTAGTTTAAAATAAAATAAGATAGAACAGTTGATGTGGTATGTTGTAAAAAAGGAGATAGATTCTGTAGATATTAAACACAATTAAGACTATGAGGTTAGAATGGTCCCTTGAATACAACAATGACAATCAAAAAATAGTTGGGGTATTAGAATTTTAGGGGGGCACAAATTTATGACCCAAAATAACACTAAAATGTGGACTATGGGTATTATCTGCACTTTACTCTGATTCTGTTTGTCCAGCCTCACTTAGGGAAAGTTTTAAGGTCATGTTCTGTAGGATGAAGTATTCTCTTCCCAGTGGGCTGTTTCCTAACGCGATTTTTCCATCCCTCACAAAGCACTGGTGGATTTTTTGGGCATAGCGTAATTTTCTTAGCGATAAAGAAGGTTTTGTCTTGTTTTTGGTAAGGCACTCATTGACGTTAAAAATCAGTTTTCATAGAAATAGATGTTTTAGTAGGTTGTTTCTTTTCAGGCTAGTTTGGAATTTTAAAAAAGCACTGTTTTTTACCTGCTTGGTAGCCCATCAGTTTGCAATCCTTTAGGTCATCACTACGTATGTTAAGGCGAAGGTGGTCCTTGATAAGCTGTAGGGTGGTCTCCATGCAGGTTTCTTGGGTGACTGTAGGTGGGAGATGTTTGCTGTTAACTACAACAGTGTCAAATAGCTGCTGTTGGTCATTATGGTCTTGGAAGTTGGTTATGACATTGGCAAGTTGTTGGTCCACTCTTGATCTTTCATTGATGATAAATGTAATGAACACAATGTTGGTAGTGGTGTTGGTGATGACAGTTATAGTGATGCTTGTAATGTTAGTGGAGGAGGGAATGTGAGTGGTGGTGCCACCTATCATACATTCACACATGAACAGCGTCATGCTCTGTGTAAACAAAGACTCCCACGAGGCCTTACAACTGGAAGTGCACTTAAAAAACTCATGGACCAGGGTAACACTGCTGACATTGATAACCTCTGCTATTTATATGAACAATTTTTTCATTATGCTGAGAAACTCAACAAGATCCCAGGACTACTATAATGGATCAAAACTCGTATAAACTTTCTATATTAAGCTGGAATATTGCATCACTTAGAAAAAGACTTCCTGACCTTCATCATTGATGTTGTGTGTCTACAAGAGTGCAGAGTCCCTGAAAAATCCCAACCCACTAAATTGCCATCATTTGTTGCATATAACCTCAAATCTACTAACTGTTGTGTTCTATATATTAAAAAATCACTTCCCCATCAACTTCTTGCACATAAGACAACAGAGGGGCTACAGTATCACGGTGTTAGAATTTATATTGGGAACTCTGCTCTCAACATATTTAACTTGTATGCTCCTGCTAAAAAGTTTAATTACTTGGAGCTCCCAACTTGTGCTCATTCTGAACCTACTCTTATGGCGATTATAATGCAAGACACAAAAGCATTGGAAACTCACAGTTTGGTAATCGTAATGGTAATCAACTGTTGTCACTCTTAAACAGTCATGATAATGTGCAAATTGTAGGTGACCTTGAACCCACACATATCTATGGAGGCGTCCTTGATCTGTGTCTGGGCTTCAACATTACTTCTGCCAGCTGTGAGTCTTCCATTGTAACAGATATAGCGTCTGATCATTTCCCAAGGATAACCAATGATTGAATAGGATATAAGGGGAATATGGGAGTAAGGGGTTATGTAGGGAGGGGAGAGGCAGGCGAGGTGGTAGGAGTGAGATGATTAGCGGAGGTAGGTAGGTAATGACAGGTCAGTGGTGACCACCACGACACTCATTAACTCTACACTACTCACTAACATATGCCTCGTCCATTCTTCACTCATATATAAACATAATAAAATATAAGAAAAAAAGACAGGGAACAGTGAATATTACTATTCTACTCAAACTTTATTATTACGTCTTTGTACCATAATATAATTGGGAAAGAACATTATTGTGGTTTAGATAAATGGGGTGGTACACATAAGCAGTGAGCAGGGAACACAATCAACTTGACCAAAATGAATGTAAACTTAAAATATAGTTCAGAGGGCAGTTTCATCACGGGGAACTAAGCCACGGGCCCCAAAGACCTACACAGCAAGAGTACTGCCCCAAAGCCAGTACTTGCCCAATGCCTCCAACAGTCTCCTCCAGAGACTTCAGCAGCCTTCTCCCGAGCCCTGCACCCCAGCAGCAGCTCCGCTCGAATCTCTCTGCTCAGGAGCTCTGCATCCCAGCAGCAGCTCCGCTCAAATTCCCTGATCAGCTCTCCTTGGGCTTTTATGGTGTTCCAAGCACCCTCCACAACCACGTGTACGACCTGACGCCTAGGTCTGAGGCGTCAAGAACAAAAGACCTCAGACGTGGGCGTGGCTACAGACGTTTGCCAAGCAAGGTGTGCCAAATATAATTGGTTAAATTAGGTCTCCCCAAAGGACCCCCAAAAAGCCCAGCTGGACTACATCACATCCCCCTTTCTCCCCCAATTTAAAATATCTGAGACTAGGACAATTTGTCCTAGTTTTAGATATTTTAATCCTAACCCCTTAATTCTATTACATATACAAAGACAAAATTATACATAATACAAAATTATTCAATTACATATATTTCCCTCAACCTCCTCATCTACCACAAGGCAGCATAATCAGTACACCTGGCAGTTGACCAGCTTTAACAGTTGGTCTCTGGTGCAAAGCCTCCTTACCCGTCATTTTCTCCTTAAACCTAAAATCGGCTCCATCCCTTTCCCCTACTTCTACTAGAAATGCACTAGCCAATGCTAGTCACCCTCGCCGTTAACCATTGGGCCAAACCTCTCTAGGCTTTTATGCGGGGAAAAAACTGCTCCAAGGGGTTTTGCATTCTTTCAAGTAACTGCAACGGACCACTTCACTACCACCAAGGTCGCATTTCGGCACACTTCACATGCACACTACAACATCTGAAAATCGAGACAGGGCAGGCATCGCAGCAAAGACCCTCTATTATCCTATGCCACTATAGGTTTCACGGGGCCTCATAAAACAAGGCGGCCATAATCACTGGACCGTTTTCAAGGTCACCTTATTCCACACAGGAAACACTAACACTTCTGGCAAGTCAAAGTAGGCTGGGGACATCTCACGCTCTTAATTGTCTCTCATGGCTGGCGGGGCATCCCGCATACCTGTCGCACAGGTCGACCAACAGGCAGGACACACCCCATACTGCCCTTGAAAGCAGGCTGGTCCCAGCAGCGGGAGGTCCATCTCCGCGGCTCACGTCCTTCAACATCCCCGAGGATGGCAACTCCTTCATAGTAGATTCCCGTCCTGGCACACCAGCCAGAATCCCTCACACACCACTGCAGCATCACCACCATCTCCTCTTGAGCTAGGCAGCATCACAGCATCACAGCACGGCCACAGCATCGCAGCACGGCTACAGCATCGCAGCACGGTCCCAGCATCACAGCACGGCCGCAACGTCTCAACATCACAGCACGGCCGCAGCATCTCAACATCACAGCAGCACACAGCATGGCCACAGCATCGCAGCACGGCTATAGCATCTCAGAACGGCCACAGCATAGCAGCACGGCTACACATCTCAGCAGCATCCAGCAGCCGACATCAGCAGTAGCAGGCATGGTCAGTTGCTTGAGGTGAGGCGAGGTCACTTCAGGTCATCAACAGCATGTGCGGTCACCCATCCCTGGCAACTGCGGGTAACTGGCGGTCCGCAGGCAATGGGGCAAGAGGCGGGTGACCGAACAGACACCCACTACACTGGTGACAGACCAGGGCAGCAATACATCTAAATGGGGACATCAGGTGGGTGACTGGGCACACAGGTGGGTGACTGGGCACATCAGCTGGGGGGACAGGGCACATCAGGTGGACAGCAATTTATAGGCAAATCTTCAATGGGTTTATTTGTTGTGGGTGAGTCTTCCAAGGCGGGCTGGGTGACTTCTCATTCCTCGTAAATATTCAATTTCGGCCAGTAAAATTTCTTCCCCCCAAAAATCTCACCCAAATACTGATATTCTCCACCATTTATCTCAAACCCAAAAACCAACTCCACCAAATATAATATTACACCCAAACAATTATTTTAGACCCACCGTCAAAAAGGACAGTTAAGGTTACAAGGATTATAATTCATACAAGATATTTACTTTAGATTTTACACACAAGAAAAAAAAAAGCGGTAGCAAATGGTAGCATAACAATAATAAGAACCACCACCGCTTAGACACCATGTCATGTAGGGGGGTAATGATTGAATAGGATATAAGGGGAATATGGGAGTAAGGGATTATGTAGGGAGGGGGGAGGCAGGCGAGGTTGGTTTGGAGTGAGATGATTAGCGGAGGTAGGTAGGTAATGACAGGTCAGTGGTGACCACCACGACACTCATTAACTCTACACTACTCACTAACATATGCCTCGTCCATTCTTCACTCATATTAAAACATAATAAAATATAAGAAAAAAAGACAGGGACAGTGAATATTACTATTCTACTCAAACAGTTTATTATTACGTCTTTGTACCATAATATATTTGGGAACAGAACATTATTGTGGTTTAGATAAATGGGTGGTAAAACATAAGCAGTGAGACAGGGAACACAAAACAACTTGACCAAAATGAAAGTAACTTAACAATATAGTTCAGAGGGCAGTTCCATCACAGGAAAATAAGCCACAGGGCCCAAGACCCACACAGCAAAGTACTGCGCCAAGCCAGTACTCTGCCAATGCCTCCAACAGTCCCCCTCCAGAGACTTCAGGGAGCCTTTTCCCGAGCCCTGCACCCCAGCAGCAGCTCCGCTCGAATCTCTCTGCTCAGGAGCTCTGCATCCCCGCAGCAGCTCCGCTCGAATCTCCTGATCATGCTCTTCCTTGGGCTTTTATGGTGGTCCAAGCACCCTCCACAACCACGTGTACGACCTGACGCCTAGGTCTGAGGCGTCAAGAACAAAAGACCTCAGACGTGGGCGTGGCTACAGACGTTTGCCCAAAGGGAAGGTGTGACCATATAATTGGTTAAATTAGGTCTCCCCAGAGACCTCACAAGCCCAGCTGGACTACATCACAACTAGATATTGGTAATACTCACCTTCCGGGTGGAATATTCAAACGGAAACAGTTTTAATGTTCCCCCTGATCAGCATGATGACTTTGTTGGTAGATAAGACACATAGGCAACATTTAGGCAACTTATTTCGAAATCGTTTCGCCTACACAGTAGGCTTAATTTCTGTACTCGACTGAAGAAGCCTGCTGTGTAGGCGAAGCGTTTCGAAATAAAGTTGCCTAAATGTTGCCTATGTGTCTTATCTACCAACCTGTCGGTATTGTATACCATTTGATAATGATGACTTTGTTGCACATGTGACTGACTGGTACAATTCCTATGAGTGTACCTCTGTTGAGACCTTTAACAATGACCTTGTGAGCAGTATTCAGAACTACTTAGAACTGCCTCTGAAACTTCATGGTAATGTAATCCCATTTAACTTCCATAATCATTCCTCCTATAAAAACCATACCTATTACAATGATACTAAACTTCGAACACTGAAAGGTACTGCTCGCAGACTAGACCAGGCCTATAGAAACCCTCGTTTCCCCTGGAATGCTGGGGGCTCTTTCAAACTGCCCTTGTTGCTGCCAGAGAGCGTGCGATAGAGCTGCGGCAGACTGGGAACAATTTGTCAATGGTCTAAATGCTCACACCCCACTTAGCCGGGCATGGAGGGACATAAATAGAATTAAGGGTAAAAAGAACTGGGCAGATCGCGCCCCCCTCATCCCTTACATAGAGCGAAAGAGTTGTCAGTGCTTGGGTGCTAAATTTTGCTAGACAATTTCCCGTCCCCAAGGAAAAAAAAAATGAAAAAAATTATGCCCCGGGGAGACTTTTTT
>NW_026474524.1:0-11042 GCF_026875155.1 Cherax quadricarinatus
TCCTAGGCTTTTTTAACCCTTGTTAATCCACTCCAAAAACCTTTTTTTTATTTTCAACAAAATTGTTGTTAACATCTCCCCCCCCCCAAAACCTCTTTCATTTGCTCTTTTTTTAAAATTGCTTCACCACTCTTTAACTTCTCTCTTTTTCTCCCAATTTTATAATATATATATATAAATATATAAAATATATATATATATATATATATATATATATTATATATTTATTTTTATAATAATATTATATATATCTATGCTAAAATAAAAAAATTATAAATAACATTTGTAAAAAAAAAATAATAAACCCTCCTTATGATGCTCCGTGTCTCTCACGCCCACTTACCCGAGTTGTGACGCCCCTTTTTCTAAAACCTTGTCATTTGACATTTTTTTCCCCCTGTAATGACATCCTGCTAAACCCGGGTGAAACCACTTTACCCCCTTTTCTCTGGGGACCCCCGACATTTCCAAACCCCTCTGGGTCACATGACCCCCTTTTTCTCTGTGTCTTTCCACACTTTTTTTCTCGATTTGTTTTCCAAGAACCCTTGTTTTCTGAAATCACACAAACCTGCATAGCGCCCTTTTTTTCAGAGGCCACCCCCAAAATGACACTATTAAAGGGAACCCCCTAAAAACCCCGTATCATCTTCAGTGTCACAGACACCCTTTTTTCTAAATTTGGGGCCATTTTACATTTCCAATAGCATTTTTCTCAATGTTACACTCCATCAATTTTTTCCCTTAAGTGTCAATACAGTGTGAGGGAAAAGTTAAATAAATAGGGGGAGCGATTATTAAAAATGTTTCTTTGGGCCGGCTATTTGTTAAGGTAGGGAAAGGGTCCACTCCCGCTATCCCCCCCCCTTTTTCCCCCCTCCCCGAAAGTGTAGTTTGCTTCCCCGGCTCTTTTTTAGGTAAGGTAAGTCTATTTCCTGCAAATTCCCCCCTTTTTTTTCCCCCCCACCCCCCAAAAAGGGATAGGGGGGTTTTTGCGGGGCGGCTTGTTAAGGTAGGGGCATCTAGTCCTGCTATCCCTTCCCCTCCTTCCCCCCCCCCCCAAAAGGGTGACTTTGGGGGGGCTCCGGCCAAACAGAACTCACTAAAACCCCAAACGGGCTCCCCACTACTGAAAGTAATGTCTCCCTTGTATTTAGTGGATTTATGGGTTAAAAGTTTCACTTTTGCCCAAAAATTTAAACTTGTCCTTTCAGTCTTCCCTTCTGGGGTTTAAACTGTTGTAATAATTATCCATCTTTTAGGTTTTTGGGTACTTATCATGGAGGTGATTTCTTAAGAGTGGGTAATT
Source organism: Cherax quadricarinatus (assembly GCF_026875155.1). NCBI lineage: Eukaryota > Metazoa > Arthropoda > Malacostraca > Decapoda > Parastacidae > Cherax > Cherax quadricarinatus. Next base: position 1,310 of record NW_026474524.1, read on the forward strand.
GTCTATCTTTCCACTTGGATGACAGGGGAGGGTCCCTGCCAATAATGAGAAAATTTTAAGGAAAACGGACAAATGCCCTGGGTTGCCCCCTGTTGTATTTACTTCCCTGTGCTTTATGTAAATGAAAATCAGGACAAAAACCCTCATATTGCAGGGTTTTACAAAACCTAAATTTCCTTCATGGGAGATATTTTTTAAAGGCCCCAAAAGAACACCCATTTGGGTTGTCCCCCAAACCCTCGCCCCCTCCCCACCCACATCATCAGCAAGGGCTAAAACCTTCAACCACCCCGAAGGGGTCACCAACCCCAAACACCCAAGTTCTTTTTATATTGGCGTTAAATTAGTTACTTTTTTAATATTTTTTTTTTTTTCTTTTTTTTTTAAATTTGGGTTTAAAATTTTTTCATTTTTAAAGTGTTTTATATTTTATATTTTAAATAAAAAAGTGTTTATTTTTTGTCATTTTTTATTCTTTTTCTATACTTAAATTTTCCCTGGGGAAAGGAGCCAGCCTTATAATATGATGAAGTTGTTAAACAGACGGGGAAAAGCCTTCAAAAACGGGTCCTACCCCCGTTCGTGTCAAAACCCCAAACCTTTTTTTTTCAAAAATGGGTTTTTCCACTAAGCACCCTAGATTTGGGCCCCAACATTTTTGACCACAAAGGCGGTGAGTCCCCCGGGACATCCCCTGGCCCAGAAAAATACTCTTAAGGCCGGCAAAAGACACCAAAAATTGGTCTGGCGAGTACTACCCACTCCCTTAAAGACCATTTTGACACCCCAAAAGGGGGGTTCCGTGCGGAAAAATATGTTGCAAGCTCACTAAAATTTCGGCCCCCCAAGTAACTGGGCCAACAGATCAGTGAGCTGGGGTGAGCGCCAGTAGAAGCATGGGTTTTTCCACAAGTGGGCAGGAGCATACTCTCTTTTCCAGTAATCTTTACTGAAAGGGTTTTGCTCTGGAAAATTACTTTTTATATATAATAAGACGGTCAGACAAATTTATCTACTCCAGTGGGATGTTTACCATGAGGTTTTAATGCCTCAAAGGGCCCCAGCTCAGCATTCCCCACTTTGGGGTTTTGATGATGAAACCCAGGGGTTTACTGTTGGCCGGCACTTTTAAACCATTTAACCATAGTTTTGGCGGGGGGCCTTTCACACCCCCGGAAAACCCCCAAATGACCCAAAACCCCAACCCACCCCCTCCCTTTTTCCTTTTTTTTTCCCAAAAAACCCCAATAATCTGATCCCTAATGATACTGTCGTATCAAGGAAAGCCCCTTTACCCTGTACATCCCCCCCCTCCCCCCACAAAAATTTTGCCACATGGGCCTCAACTGTCGGCCCTTAAAATTTCCCTTTATTTACATACCCATAAACCGGCTTTTCCCCTTTTTTAAGACGCCCTCCAAGCCCCCCCTGACCCCTGAGTGAAATAAAACCCATTCTTTATAAATTCTCCATAAACGATTTTCTAATTTCCCCCCTTTAACCCCCAACCACCCCTTCCCTCCCCCCCCCCAAAACAATCATTCAACCCCCCCTTAAGTAATTCTCCCAAACAAAACCCCCAGTTTGCCCCCCCTTACCATGCAAATTAAAAAATTTTTTGCAATCTCCACCTTTGAATACAACCCCACCAATCTGAAAATTTCACTTTCCTCTCCCAAGCCCCAAAAAAAATTTTCCCCCAGTCCTGAAAGGGACAAACCTAGACCCTCCTCCTGTAAAAGCCCCCACATTAAATTTTCCACAAAAATCGGAAATATCGGGAAATTCCCCCAATCAAACCCTTTAAGGTCAGCCAAATTCCCCCTGTGAATAGAAAAACCACGCAATAATAAAACCCTCTCCCACCCCCCCCTGCTTTAACCCATAAGTCCTACCCAAACCCATGCTTCTTAACTCCCCCTGCAGTGGGGTTCCCCCCCTGTTTACCCCCCCTTTGCCCACCACATCAACCCCCCCCCAAAACCCCGTAAAGCATCCCTTAAAAATTTTAACCCAAAACCCCTGAAACCCCTCGGTATCACATCCCCTTTCCGAATAAACACAATTCCAATCTCCCCCCCCCCTATCAAAATAGCAGGAAAAAACCCCTGAGTAGTGAGCCAAAAATTCCCTAAAAAAGTCTGCTTTTACCCTAATTTTTCTAATTGCCCGGGATAAAAAACCCCCCCCAAAAATTACCCTAAATCTCCCCCCAAAACCCCATCCACCCCAACCCCCCCCCCCCTCCCCCTCCCCCCCCCCATGAAAGCGCAATGGGCTGGTCTCCTTTAACCCAAAACACCACTCCTCCCCCTTTAAAAAGCAAAGCCCAAATTACAAACAATTTTTTAAACCCTCAATTGCAACCCCACATCCCACCTATGGGTTTTTTGCCCCTTTGGGAAGAAACAAACGTCCATGGCTAAACCTTTTTCAAAAACCACCCAACAGTCCCTTTTGACTTCATTCTTGGACCATTAACATTTAAAGTTTTTACACACCTTAATGTTCAAGGAAAGGCACTTTCCTTTTTTGCCGCTGTGGCTTGCCCCACAAAATCCCCCTTTTTTCTGTAAATTTTACCATTCTTCTTAATCAGAAATCCCCCCCCCCCCATTTGACCCACCCCCCCCCCGATTTCCCCCCGTGCACCCCCTTTTGTATGGTTTTTCCCCCACCACAAAGCCCCGCCCTTTTTTACCTGGGCTCTGCCCAGGTGTCAAAACTTCGTTTCCCAAATTTAGACAAACCCCAAAGGCCCCTACCCAAGCCCCCCCCAAACCATATCTTCCTCAGGTACATCCCCTCGTGTACCTCACTACCACAAAATGTTTTTTCCCGGCTTGCTCATCCAAGCCTTTCCCCTTTCCCCTGTTGCCCCTTTTATTTTCCCGGGACAAACAAGGACCTTCCCTTAGGTCCTCGCCCACCAAAAAGCATCCTCCAAAAAAAAACCTGTTGCCAGTTTCAATAAACCCTCCTGCTCAACTTTTCCCCCCTTCCTTCACCTCTCAGGCCTTGGGGGAACCTCAAATCCTCCCTTGGATTTTGGGCACACTTCCCCCAAAAGGCCCCCCCCATTCTCCACCTCCTCACTCCAGAAGGGCCCTTCCCCTGTATTTATCCCATTCCCTTTCCCTTACCAAAACCTTTCTCAGCTGTCGTTCCCCCCCCAAAAGGGTTTGGGACCCCTTGGGGGAGCCCCCACACACATTACCCCCATGGGCTTGTACGAGTCACAAAAAATGGCACGTTTTCCCTTTTCCCTGCGTTTAAAGCACATAGAAATTGGTTCGTATCCCTCAAAAGAAAAATATGAAGGTATAGGCCCCAAATCATCTTTAGGGGGGTAGGAACCTTCAGGGGGCCTACATTTTGGGCCACCCTCCAAACCCCCCCCCTTCTATGAAAAACACCGTGGGGTTTTTGAAACAACCCCAATTTTCCAAAAAGCGTCGGGCCCCAAATTTGGGACTTTTGTTCTTAACCCATGTGAATATGTAGAACAATCAGGGATACACACCTCCACCATCGGTTAAGGCACATCCTTCGTTCCTTGTTTCTCAGCCCCATTTCTACTGTAGAAACTGGCCCCATAAAATTTTACGGGGAAAACTTTCTCCCAAAAAATTGAGGGCAACACCCTACAGTTTTTTCCCTTTGGAAAGCCCTAGGATCTCCAATAATAGCTGGAACAAGCAATTCATCGTAAACAGGCTCAACGATCCCCCCTTTAGCTCGATGCAAAAGTGTTAAAATTCTGCTGGCACGATCCGCCCCCTTGGAACTCGAAAACTGCCAGAAAACCATTATTCAGGGGCTTTCTGTCAGCCCGTCCCACCCCGGCCCGAGAGTGAGGGGGACAATGATATAGTGTGATTTTCTTCCCCCAGGATAGGTACGAGATGAATTAAACCCTTTCCAAGATGTGTATGGTGGACTACCCCACAGGATGGGTATGGGGTTTACTACCTGTACATGATGGGTTTTGGTGGCACTACCACCCACGGAAAGGGGATGAAGTGACTACCACCCCAGTAAAAGGGTTTTGGGTGACCCCAACCCCCAGGAAAAAGTTTTAAGTGACTCCCCCCCAAAGGATGGGTTTGAGGTTGATACCAGCTACACGAAAGTTGATGAGGGGCCCAAAACCCCAGGGTGGTATGTTGGTTTTCCCCCACAGGGGTTGGAAAATGAGGGGAAATACCACCCACAGGATGGGTGTGGCATTCAAAGAGTTTGTAACCTTATTCGGCGCATGTACACCCCTCATTTTTTCAGGCTATCTCCCTCCAAAACCCGCAAACCCCGGGAACTGAGGGTTGATGGGGGGCCCCGTGTTCAAACCCCCACCCAGGTTCCAGCCAATGAGAAGATGGTTTTTGCAATTGTTTCGTTTATCCCTATTCCTTTGCTTTTATCATCCAGGGAATATACCCCTCTAAACTGCTTTGGGAAAAAGCTAAAAAAAAAAGCGGATCATGTAAATATTTTTCCCGTCATTCCCTTTATCATTTGGGGTATATTGTACGGTAAAGTATAACAAAGCTCGACCTACCGAGGGGGTTGGGTTGTTAATTTCATCTTTATTTGGCGGTTTTCCCGGTCTCCCAAAGGGTTTCTTACCATTCATGAGGCTTTTTTTCCCCGGGAAATCTCTCTCCAAAAAAGCTTGGGGAAAAAAGTTCTATCAGCCCTTGGGCCTCTAAACCCGTTTTACCCCGGGAATTGGAGGAAACCCGACTTAAATCACTTTTCGAGGATTGGTTTAAAGAGTTTTCCTTTAGCTCCCTTTGGCCCCAAGGGGTTTTGGGAAATTTGGGTTTTCTCGGGGAAATTTAAAAAATGGGGATCCCCTATTTGAGCTATTAAAGGGAATGTAATTTGTTAAATTTTAATAGTAGTATAAAGTTTTTCAATTTGGTAAATTTAAAACATTGAAAATTTCTTAGTATTTAAAAGGGGCCCCAAAACTTTAAAAATTTGAATTACCTTTATTGTATATTCTGAATGAAAATTAAAAAATGTTTTAAATTAAAAATAACATATTTTAGACGGCCTTTTTTTATTTTCCCCTTTTTATTAAGAATGAAATAAACGAAAATCAAGGGGAAATTGTTTTTAATAACTCATTAATTTACAAAAGGGGGACCCCCCCCCATTTTCCTTGAGAAAAAAATGTAACCCGGGGGAAACCAGAAAAACCCTTTTTAAAAGTGGCTCCTATTCGTAATACCCTTTGCAGAGGTTATGTGGGTACCACCCCCCCTGTCTGCCTTGGTTTTTAAAAATTTCCCCCATTCTGGGGTGGTTGAAGCACAGTTTGGTCTCTAGGGGCTTTTATTCTGCTTGCTTACCGTTTGGGGTGCACTTAAAACCTATTATTACAAAAATGTAAAATACTTCTGCGGTGTTTTTTTGCTTTCCCCTTTTCACCCAGGATAACAGGGCCCCCGGGACTCCTGGGTTTTTAAAAAATGGGTATATGGTGACTACCACCCCAGGGATGGGTATGAGGGGGACTACCCCCCTCAGGGTGGTTAAGGTATGACTACCATCCAAAAGATGGGTATGAATTTACTACCACCTACAGAATGGGTATGGTGTGACTACTACCCACAGGACGGAAATGAGGTGACTACCACCCACATAGTGGGAGTGAGGTGACCTGGTGGCTAAAGCTCCTGCTTCACACACGGAGGGCCCGGCTTCGATTCCCGGTGGGTGGAAACATTTCGACAAGTTTCCTTACACCTGTTGTCCTGTTCACCTAGCAGCAAATAGGTACCTGGGTGTTAGTCTACTGGTGTGGGTCACATCCTGGGGGACAAGATTAAGTACCCCAATGGAAATAAGTTAGACAGTCCTCGATGATGCACTGACTTCCTTGGGTTATCCTGGGTGACTAACCCTCCGGGGTTAAAAATCCGAACGAAATCTTATCTTAGGATGGGAATGGGGTGACTACCACCCACAGGATTGGTATGAGGTGACTGCCTCACACAGGATGGATATGGGGTGACTACCACACACAGGATGGGTATGGGGTGACTGCCTCCCACAGGATGGGTATGGTGTGACTACCACCTGCATGATGGGTATAAGGTGAGTACCACCCACAGGAAGGGTATGAGGTGAGTACCAAATACAGGATGGGTATGATGTGACTACTTCCCACTCGATGGGTATGGTGTGACTACAACCCACAGGATTGGTTTGAGGCGACTACCACACACAAGAAGGGTACGAGGCGATTACCACCCTCAGGATGGGTGTTACGCTGACATGCGATTTCTCTAAATATCTTACAATTTTGTTGGGATTCGCTGCCTGGATGAGGTAGTGCCATCATGCTTTCCACCCCTCTACTGTTTTCCCAGACGAGCTACTCAGTCAACAATATGGCGCCAGGTGTGCGCAGGAGAGTGAATACTGTGGACATTGAACTCATTAGTGGGACTTTAACGCCTATGTCAGTCAATGTGTTATTGCCCCAAAATTATAAGAGAGACATACGGCATCAGAGACAAGGAATTGTATGGAGTGGCACTGAACAGTGTTTATAGAATATTCGTGAAAGTGCTAACTGCTCAAGTATACGAGGCGTTGGTGGATCGTTACCAAGATGTCAGCATTAATGTAACCCCAGCAGTGAGGGTCAAGTTGACGGATGAATCAAGACATTAATTTGTGGGTCAAGCTCCGCAATGTGCCTTTTGAGGCTGAGAAGTAGAATTAGAAAGGGTTTTCGAAAGTTATGGAACTGTACATCTAGCCCAACCTGGAAAATGGGTAAAAGGAGCTTATGCAGGGTTTCCTGAGGGTTCTTTCAATCTCAAGATGATGCTAAGGCATCCTATACCTTGTATGTATATCTCGATGAGTTTAAAACCCAGATAATGGTAGCGTATGCAGTGCAGAGGCATATGTGCCAACTGTGTGGTGAATATGACCATATGGTGGCAGATTGTGGCAAGCAGAATATGGCTCCTGGGCCGGCAAGGAGCGGAGCCCCTGCACATGAGAAACCGATGCCTGGGGAAGAACAGGGGCAAGGAGGAGGGCGTGGTCACATGTGAAGTGACGAGGTGGAGGCTCCTCCTGTGGAATCTGAAGGGGAAGTGGTGATCCATGAATCACCTGGCCCATCAACAGTACAGTTGTCGAGTGAGGAGGTTGCAGTGGGGGGGCAGCAGTGAAAGCCATTGTGGGAGTTGGAGACGGTAATACAGGCTATGTTACAGTCTATGGAGGTGGAGAGTTACAGCGAGCAGAAACCTGGGATCAGGGCAGAAGGTGTGGGACGGGGGAGGACCAGGTGGCACCTGCGATGGACAGTGCGAGTGCCATGGAAGGACATGGAGGTGGATTAAGGGTGGTAGAGGTGGAAGTCCATTGTGCTGGCTCCCAGGACTCAGATATGGAAAGTGAGGGAGCTACAAGGAAAAGGGCAGCAGCGTCAGATTCGGACAATGTTCTGACGCCGGCCCAAAGGCCAGGGAAAAATCATGGGGTTATGGTACCCAGAGTGACTCTACGAAAGGGCCACAACAGAGGGGGGGATGATTGGGAAGGAGGGTGGAGTATGTGGCAAAGGCAAAGCCCAGGGGAATGGTCTGAAAGGGAAGAGTCTTGACATGAGGCGGGGAGGGAAACCTTAAACCGGCCTCAGGTGTGTAACAATAAATATTTAATGGTCTGTGTGATGGTTGTTAAATGTGAATGCTTCAGGATGTTTTTGAATAGGTACAAGGTTGACGTAGCTTTTGTGCAGTAACACAATTTTAAAGCTTGGTCATGAATTAGTGGTGCTGGGTTAAGGCTTATGTGTTGCCAACTGAGGTTTAAAAGATGGAGTGGGTGTGTTGATCAGGGAGGTGAAGCCCGTTTCTATTGCACAGGAAAGTGGGGGGGAGGGGGAGTAGTAATTAGTGTGGAAGGATGGTGGATGGGAGAATGTGTTTTTGTGTGTGTATGCCCAAGCAGAAAGTGACATGAAAGTAAAGATGGATTTTTTGCGGGAGGAGGGTTGTGTACTACCTACGCACATTACTGTCTGTGGCGATTGTGGGGGGGGATTGGAGCTGTGTAGTTAAGAGGGCAGACGTGGAACCCGAGGAGCGGGATATTTTTCCCAGTCTTGGGAGGCCTGCTTAGGGGATCTTTATTTACGTGATGCTTTCGGGGGAGTCTGTGGGAGGTGGAATATACGTTTATAAGGCTGGGATATGGGGGCTCGTTTGGGACATATCTTTGACATATCTTGAACATTTTTGCACATTAATTTTGCTACACTCCAATACATAATGACGCAGGGTGTGACAATAGTCCATCTGGCTAAGTTTACATTTCGTTGGTGTACATCTGGTGGTGATTTAACCTGCCAAAGATACTTGTAACCCCACCGAAGCCGGGCGGTAGTGACATCCAAGAGTCTGCTTATTTTGTTGGATGCACCATAGACATTTGGCTCCTCCTGCATAATAGAATGATGATAGATGGACTGACTTGTGTCAATCTCCCTAAGTCTTAAGTCAATAAAATTCAGTTGAAGTTCTTTTCGTATTATTCTCACTCTGCTAACTGACAAGCCAAGATTGTAATCTATCCCCTCTTTGAAAGCATTCAACTTAGCCAGTTCATCAGTTCTATCATGCATATGAAGACCAATGCAAGATGGAATCCACAGCATGTGAACTCTGACTCCACTGTCCACAATCCTACCATACCTGTAGTTTACCTGGAGAGAGTTCTGGGGCTCAATGCCCCCACGGCCTGGTCTGTGACCAGGCCTCATGGTGGAACAGGGCTTGATCAACCAGGCTGTTACTGCTGGCTGCACATAATCCAACATACGAGCCACAGCCCAGCTGGTCAGGTACCAACTTTAGGTACCTGTCCAGTGCCTGCTTGAAGACAGCCAGGGGTCTATTGGTAATCACCCTTGTGTGCTGGGAAGCAATTGAACAGTCTTGGGCCCCTGACACTTACTGTGCTGTCTCTTAGTGTGCTAGTTACACCCCTGCTTTTCATTGGGGGGCTGTTGCATTGTCTGCCAAGTCTTTTGCTTTCAAAGAGAGTGATTTTCATGTGCAAGTTTGGTACTAGTCCCTCTAGGATTTTCCAGGTGTCTGGCTTCTGACACAAGCATGCCACAATTTATACTTAATGAGTTGAGAGCATTTATGGATGACAGAGAATCATTTACAATTAAAGTGTCAACTTTAGACACATGGATGCATTTGAGTGCAAGGAGTATGGCAGTTCTGTTTGAATGGTGGAGGCCCAGTTATTGATGCATGCTCGTTTTTTATGTGAGCCATAACTCTGTACAACAACAGCAGCACTACTCCTGGCTGTCTTCAAGAAGGCACTGGACAGGCACCTAAAGACAGTACCCAACCAACCGGGCTGTGGTTCATAAGTCAGCTTGCATGCGGCCAGCAGTAACAGCTTGGTTGATCAGTCCCTGATCCACCATAAAGCCTGGTCTCAGACCGGCCCATGGGGGCATTGACCCCCAAAACCCTCTCCAGGTAAACTCCAGGTAAGGCGAAGCTTTGGTTGTGATTCAAAAAATATTTTGGGGGGTGAAAATGGAGGAATGGAAGTTTGGAATGGGATAATATTACATGGAGCGGAGAAGTGCCCTGTTGCCTTACTTGACAAAGATCATGTATCTGGTTCATGTGGAGGGTGGGGTTTAGTTTTTCAATCCATTGGAGGGGTGTTC
>NW_026474526.1:0-7500 GCF_026875155.1 Cherax quadricarinatus
CTGGGGCTAATTCACTTGGAACGAGGTTGAAGAGTGTATATGTGAAGCACGGGTTTCCTACGGTTCGTGGGGAGGGGTGGAGGTTGAGGATGGTGCAGGAAGATATTCGAAAATGGTGAAGGGGACGGGATTTGAGAGACTGTGAGGAGTTGTTGCGTGTGTTAACGCTTATCAGAGATCCGAAGAACATTGTGGTAGGGTCCATGGAGAGGAAGCTATGGCCTAGGGTGGCTGTGGCAGGGGTGTACCCGATGCACGCATTGGGGTTGGTTAAAAGGGTTATGTATCCGGCCATGCATGAGGGAGGTAATGTATAGGTTTCTCCACAGAATCTTGCTGTCAGGGGCATTTACGTAATAGAGGAATAAGGGAGGTGGGGAGAGTCAGGTTTGTGGGGTAAATGAATCGACTTTCATATAGTTTATTTTTGCGAACGCCTAGGGGTTGTGAGGGAATGGCTAGGGGAAGTGTTTCGGTATGTGGGGGGGAGAAGGGTTGTCGGTTTTGCGAGCGCTCAGTTTAAATGTAGGTGGGGATGGGGTGAAGGCTCAAAAGGCAGTGGCTTACTTAGTGGTTGAATTTCGTTTTTATAAAAGGACCCCAATGGAAAATAAGTCACTCTGTCTGACTTTTTTGGTTATCCTAGGTTCTCTACACATATGCTGCTATGTATGATAATTCTATGTAACTGTATTTGTGTATACCTGAATAAATTTACTTACTTACTTACTTACTTAATCATGGGCAATGAGAGAAAAAGGGGCGGAGGAACGTAGGTTGGCCATAGCAGCATCCTTTTATAGAACAAAGTGTCACAACAGGGAAATATATGGTAGGAGGTGGGAGAGGGATTTCTCGAGGGCTATAGAGATTTCCAATTGAGAGATTAATGGATTTTATAGATTGTCAGGGGCATGAACGGGCTGGCCTCCCCCGGGGGGGGAGAGATTGTGTGTTGGGGGTGTCGCAGAGGCTGATTGTGTGTGTGGAATTGTTAGTTAGAGGGTATTGGGGAGGGGGGTTTGAGTGTGGCATATTAATGTGTGTGTTAAGTTTCTCTTATAGCATTAACGTCATTTTTTTGGCGATGCAATGTTTATATTTTGCATATACTGTGTGTGGCAATATTGCCTGAAGAGGTAATGGCATTGTAATTTGGAGGTTTAATCCTATTTGTTACATGTACTTGCACCAACTTTGTTCCAGTGCTTTGCACTGCATAGTGTTGGGGCTGAGATTCTGAACGGTGTTAAGAGACATGTGATAATTTTGTATTTAATGTGTGTGGCATTATTGTTTGTCACTGGTGATCTGAAGGTTTCAGCTTTCGACTTGAGAGTTAATAGCCTCGATGCACGTCAGATGGTGTAAATGAATTTGGGCAACCGAGGCGTGTTACTATTGTTTTTGTGTTATGGTGTGCATTCCGCACAGAAGATATTTGTTACTTATTTCATGTTTATACTTTATGTTTTATTGTACTGTTGTCAATAGCACTATGTATGTCCATAAAATGTATTTTTGCAAAGCGAATAGAGCTTGAACTTTATAGTAGTAGCATTATTATTAATGTTTATTATTGAAAGTGTATGTTCTACGTGTAAAAGCTCACATGTTTTTTTTTTTTTTTTTTGAGATGTAAAGTTTCACACTTTTGTCGTAGTAGTTATTTTGTATGTTTTTTGTGACGTGGGTGTTCTTATTCACCATTGATTTGTAAATAGCCATTGTTAAGTCACTGATGGGATCAGCACAGTTACCTAAATTAATGTTTGATTATTGTTGTGATCATTAAGTGTGTGAATGATTTGGATGTTTTCTAGATAGGTGTGTGTTGGCGGGGGGGGGGAACCCCCCCAGTTTTTGTGTATGCGTCAGCTATGTTACCACTTTGTATAATGCGTGATAGTGAATGGTATGTTTGTATTTTTGCGTGTTAGTTCCACAATACCTCTTGTATGGTGTTTCTAATTTTCTGTACTCGAGTTGTGACGTTTAGTGAATCTTGTTCATATCCAGTATTGTTGTATTGTTTTACTATATTTTATACCTCTTTGTAATTTTGTAAGGTTTTAAAAAAATATATAATTAAAAATGGTAATGAAGTTAAACAGCAGCAGTACTAACAGTAGCAGTAGTAACAGCAGCAACAGTAAACAGCAGAAGCAGCAGCAGGAACAATAACAGCAGCAGCAGTAGCAGTAGTAACAGCAGCAGCAGCAACAGTAACAGCAGCAGCAGTAGCATAGTAACAGCAGCAACAGCAGCAACAACACCAACAATAACAGCAGCAGCAGTAGCAGTAGTAACAGTAGCAGTATAACAGCAGCAACAGCAGCAACAATAACAGCACAGCAGTAGTAACGTAGCAGTAGTAACAGCACAACAGTAACAGCAGCAGCAGCAGTAGCAGTATAACAGTAGCAGTAGAAACACAACAGCAGCACCCAGTAGCAGCAGTAGTAGCAGCAACAGCAGCAGTAGCACAGTAGCAGCAATAGCAGCAGAAAGTAACCAGCAACGCAGTAGTGCAGCAGTAAGCAGTAGCAGCAGTAGTAGCAGTAGTAACAGCAACAGCGCAGTAGCAGCAGTAGCAGCAGTAGCAGCAGTAGTAGCAGTAGTAACAGCAACAACAACAGCAGCAGCACAGCAGCAGTAGCAGCAGTTAGCAGCAGTACAGCAGTAACAGCAGTAATAGCAGTAGTAACAGCAACAGCAGCAGTACAGCATAGTAACAGCAACAGCAGCAGTATAGCAGCAGCAGCAACAGCAACAGCAGCAGTAGCAGCATACCAGCAGAAAGTAGTAGTAACAGCAACAGCAGCACATAGCAGCAGCAGCAGCAGCAGCAGCACAGTAGCAGCAGTAGTAGCAGTAGCAGCAGTAACAGCAGTAGCAGCAGTAACAGCAACAGCAGCAGTAGCAGAAAGTAGCAGCAGTAGTAGCAGTAGCAGCAGTAACAGCAGTAGCAGCAGTAACAGCAACAGCAGCAAAAGCAGCAGCAGTAACAGCAACAGCACAGTAGCAGCAGTAGTAGCAGTAGTAACAGCAACAGCAGCAGCAGTAGCAGCGGGTTAACAGCAACAGCACAGCAGTAGCACAGCAGTAACAGCAACAGCAGCAGCAGTAGCAGCAGCAGTAACAGCAACAGCAGCAGCAGTACAGCAGTAGCAGCAGTAGCAGCAGTAACAGCAGTATAACAGCAACAGCAGCAGTACAGCAGTAACAGCAGTAGTGAACAGCAACAGCAGCAGTAGCAGCATAGCAGCAGTATAACAGCAACAGCAGCAGCAGTAGCAGCAGTAGTAACAGAAACAGCAGCAGCAGTAGCAGCAGCAGTAAACAGCAACAGCAGCAGCAGTACAGCAGCAGTAACAGCAACAGCAGCAGCAGTAGCAGCAGTAGTAACAGCAACAGCAGCAGTAGCAGCAGTAGCAGCAGTAGTAACAGCAACAGCAGCAGCAGTAGCAGCAGTAGTAACAGCAACAGCAGCAGCAGTAGCAGCAGTAGTAACAGCAACAGCAGCAGTAGCAGCAGTAGCAGCAGTAGTAACAGCAACAGCAGCAGCAGTAGCAGCAGTATAACAGCAACACAGAAAGTAGCAGCAGTAGCAGCAGTATAAGCAACAGCAGCAGCAGTAGCAGCAGTAGTAACAGCAACAGCAGCAGTAGCAGCAGTAGCAGCAGTAGTAACAGCAACAGCAGCAGCAGTAGCAGCAGTAGTAACAGCAACAGCAGCAGCAGTAGCAGCTGTAGTAACAGCAACAGCAGCAGCAGTAGCAGCAGTAGTAGCAGTAGCAGCAGTAACAGCAGTAGTAACAGCAACAGCAGCAGCAGTAGTAACAGCAACAGCAGCAGTAGCAGCAGTAACATCAGTAGCAGCAGTAGTGACAACAGCAGCAGTAGCAGCAGTAGCAGCAGTAGTAACAGCAACAGCAGCAGTAGCAGCAGTAGCAGTAGTAACAGCAACAGCAGCAGTAGCATCAGTAGCAGCAGTAGCAGCAGTAGCAGCAGTAACAGCAGTAGCAGCAGTAGTAACAGCAACAGCAGCAGTAGCAGCAGTAGCAGCAGTAGCAGCAGTAGTAACAACAACAACAGCAGCAGCAGTAGCAGCAGCAGCAGTAGCAGCAGTAGCAGCAGTAGTATCAGTAGTAGCAGTAGCAGCAGTAGCGGCAGTAGCAGCAGTAGCATCAGTAGCAGCAGTAGTAGCAGTAGTAACAGCAACAGCATCAGCAGTAGCAGCAGTAGCCGCAGCCAGGGCCGGATTAAGAAGTCTGTGAGCCCTAGGCTATTCAGATTGGCGGGGCCCCTTAGAGTTACGGGTAAGCAAAGCGACCCCTTCCAGCTTGGGGGTGGGGGGGGGGGGGTCGGTGTGAGCCTTTTTAAGGTCTAATTAAAACATTCTGGCTATTTAAATTAAATTTAATAGGAAAGTACATCAAGACAACCAAAACCATTTACCAACAGCCATTATAACTATCTTGTTAAATCATGCATTTTAAAGAGAATAAACTCAAGACAGCATAGTACTACTAGATTAGGCTATTAAAGTAGTGACATCATGTACCTATTATATTCACATAACCACTACAGCACTATATTCCCTTTATAAAATCACTGACCATTATTGTTATCATTGCATCATGCATAAGACTATCAAATCATATAAACTCAAGAAAGTAAAGAATTGTTTATATTCACAGGCACTTCTTAAATAAACTTTTTTCTGGATTTCATATTGGCAAAATCATCAATTTTTTTCTGAAAATCAATATTTCTTGTTAGATCAACTAAATGGTCAACAAGGCTGGGTTAACAAATTTGTCTGGCTCATTGTTGAACGGAGCTGGTTTTTCACTTTTTTGAAAACAGAAAATGAACGTTCTCCTTCACAGTTAGTAGCTGGAAGTGTTAGGTAAAGGCGATACACTATGTCAACATTAGGGAAGGTTTCTGAGATACCTGGATTTCTTAAATTTTTTCAAAGAAGCTGGGGGCGCACATTTTTCAGGTGGAGCTTTAATCTGATTCATATACCCAAAAAATTAACTATTTCTTCAACAAAGGGTGTCCTGAACATCGCTGAAAGGTGTTGTTGCAATTTTAAATGCAGCTTCTCTCTCTTTCTGCATCTGGCATAGTAGTAATTTTGAACAGAAACCAAACTTGCCCATTGAGATTCTGGTAGATTTCTTTTCTTTTCACCAATTCTGTAATCAGTGAATCCAGAAATGACGAAGTATTTTGCTGTCTACATTTTTTGCCTTGGTAGCAACACAATTTCATTGTCTGGCTCTTCAAAAATTGCGTTTCCTCTTCCTTGACCGCTGATGATCAGCCCGGGTAACTGTAGGTTTTCACCAGCAGTTTAGCTTTCTCTTCAAAAATTCAAAAGCTTCATCATTGCGAAGTGACCTTACAAATTCCACTAAGCCTGCATAGAGGTTAGCACAAGTACCATTTCAATTTCCAATTTTCTGAATTGTCTTGTTCGGGGCTTTTAAAACCGTCCAGTATACTGTCCCAAAGCACACAGAGTAAGGCCAATTCAAAATCTTCCAATTTTGATGCTAAGCTGGCTGCTGCTTCTTGTAGTTGCTGTCTGGTCTTCATCCTCTGCTATTTGGATCAAAGCAGAACGATTTCAGCAAAGCTGTCTTTCAAAGCAAAGTTTGCATCATGCGCGCTGACCACCTTGTTGTTTATAATGATTTGATGACATTCTCCATGAATGGTTGACTTGAGTATACTCCACCGATGCGTTGAAGCAGGGGAAAAAATTAAAGAGTGCTTGTAAAAGTCCAAAAAATGAAACTGCAGCGACCACAACACTCCGCAGCACTGACCCAACAAGATTAAGAGAATGTGCTGAGCAGGGCACATATTCAGCAAGTGGGTTGATTTGCTTGATACGGCTTGCAATCCATTATATTTACCCGACATGTTACTTGCATTGTCGTAGCTCTGGCCACGGCAATCCATAATAGAGAGATCATGTTCAAGCAGAGTATCCAGTACTACATTCATCATTGTTTCTCCATCATTGGGCCCGAAAGAGGAATGAATTTTAAAAAAGCGTTCTACAGGCTTACCACTGGATCGACAAAGCGAACAATGAATGTCAATTGATCTGTATGTGAAATATCTGGTGTTGAATCTACACTTATTGCAAAGTTTTTGCAGTTTTTTACAGCTGCTATGATGTTATTGAGGACCTTCTTAGTCATCAGTTCAATAAATTCATTGCATATAGTAGATGACATGTAAGATACAGTGCCCTCTTCCTGCTTCCCAAGGGGTGACACGTGATTTGCTAAGAATGGATCGATTGTGCTAACAGTTCTATGATCCAGGAAATTGCCATTGTTTTCCCAATCAAAAACCTCATTTTCTCCACGGAAAGCAAGTCCTCTTGAGCTAAGAATTTTACAACACAACAACTCTTTCTAGAACTTTTCTCCAATAGGGGCTCTCTTTTTCAGTTTGATTTTCCAAATGAGAATCCAATAAGCCTTTTTTCTGTGCACGAAATACACTGGCTAAAATGCACTCCCGTGAGTGGGGCTTTTCATGTTCCTCGAAACGCTTTGGAATTTTTCCAGTCATTGAACCCTGTGTAAAGGTATTTTCTTTGGTAAAAAAATAGCTTGCATGCTGAACAGTACACTTTTCCTGAGCTTTCAGAGTATACATCCATGATCTTTCACAGTTTCTGAATTTGCAAGCTTCCCATAAAACATAGAGACTTTTAAACAACGACGACTTCCATCATCAAAAATCCTTGCTGATTTTCCTAAAGTCAATGTTCAGAGTTTGACTGAAGTTTTCTGCAATGAAAGCATTATGTAGAGAAATCTGGGATTTCATTTGGCCATGAGGCAGGATCTTTAAGACAAATCCTGTGGATGAAATGGTCCGTTGAACATTGAGAGGAGACACAAAAGAAGTAGATGCTGGCTGAGAAATAATGGAGGAGGGCTTCCTGTATGATCTGACGTATCTGCAGATTCAAATGTACTAGTAACATCAGAAACTGTTTTCGTGAGCATTCTGTGATCTTTCTGCAGCTTCCTACATCTTTCTTTTTCTGTTCTCTTCTTGAAATTTTCTTCTTTCTTTTCTGTGAGCCACTCGCATAAAACGTCCAACATCACGTTCACGAATGCCATAATGAGGATGTATCACTGTCTGTAATCATGCAAATACAAATTTTTCATTATCAATTATTATTAATTTTTTTTAAATTTTTATTTTTTTTTCTGTCAAAATTGGGGGATATGGGCCCTTGTAGCCCCCTTTCCTCTGGTGTGCATCTAAAAATTCAAAACGTTACCAGAAAGGAGTCATTTACAGAACTTTAAACCCTTTGATTAGGTTAGTGATTTGGGCTACGAAATTTAAATATTTCATCCCCTTGATCTCCAATTTACTTAAACAGAAATCATACTGAGTCCAAGACAATGCACAATGGTATTTATATTACCATTTTCATAACTAAACT
>NW_026474527.1:0-5000 GCF_026875155.1 Cherax quadricarinatus
TCCCTTCCCCCCCTAGTTAGGGGCCCCTATGCTTCTTGGTTTGTCCTTCCTGCTCACCTGTTCCTGGCCCCACAGGTATCTGGTAAGGTCCTTGCACATGTCCTAGTTCCTTCAATGTCTTCCAACCTCTCATTCTGTCCTAGTGTGCTCCCTGCCTTTGTTTTGGCCCCATGTGGGTTTGACAGGACCTCTGCATACAGTTTAGTTTCCATGCTTCCTTTAGACCTGTTGTCTGTGTTTGATGTAGCCATTGCCGATGCTACTTCTGTAATATCTTTGTCTCTGTGCTGTTTCAGATGTCTCAGCTCCTCTTCTAATCTCTCTATCTTGATTTCTGCTGCTGTGGCCTGTTGCTTCCACCTTCTGCATTCTGCTGCTAACCTCTCTTCCATCTTCCTTTCCAGCTCATCTAATCTCCTTCCCCAGTCTTCCTCCCTTTTTTTGAGCTCTTCCTCCCAATCCTCCCTCCCAGATTCGTCCTTGGAGCCCCTTGTCCTCATCCTGGTTCTAGGTTCCCCCGTTGCTCCACAGAAGGGGGGACGGGTGGTTAGGGGGAGGGGAATAGATGGTTAGGAGGAGAGGGGATGGATGGTTGTGGGGGAGGGGGAGGATGGTTATTGGAGTGGTAGAGATAGTTGGGGGAGGGGGTTAGATGGTTTGAGGGAGAGAGGTGATGGATGGTTATGGGGGAGGGGGAGGATGGTTATTGGAGGGAGGGAGGTAGTTGGGGGGTTAGACGTTTGGGGAGGGATTAGGTGGTTTGGGGGAGGGTAGGTGGCTAAGGTGAAGTTGTTAGGGAAGGGGGAGGGGTGGTTAGGGGAGGGGGGGTACATGTTTGTGTCAAGTGGAGGGTGTGTGTGGGTGTGTGTGGGTGTGTGTGTGTGTGTGTGTGTGTGTGTGTGTGTGTGTACTCACCTAGTTGAGGTTGCGGGGTCGAGTCCGAGCTCCTGTGTGTGTGTGTATGTGCGTGTGTGTGTGTGTGTGGTGGTGTGTTGGTGTGTGTGGTGTTTTGTGTGGGTGTGTGGGTGTGTGTGTGTGTGTGTACTCACCTAATTGTATCCCCAAATTTGGTTTTTGCAGGGGTGAGACTCAGCCCCTGGCCCCGTCTTCATGATGCTACTGGACCCTCTCTCTCTCTGTTTCCCTGAGCTTTGTCTACTCTTTTTAAAATATGTAGGTTTCCCTGCCTCCACTATTTCCTTTGCTAGGCTATTCCACTTGTGACAACTCTATGACTGAAGAAATATTTTCCAAGCCTGTGACTCGCTGAGTCTTCAGCTTCCAGTTGTGACCCCTTGCCCCTGTGTCCCTCTCGGGAAACACCCTATCTCTGCCCACCTTGTCTTTTCCCCCGCAGTATCTTGTATGTCGTTATCTGCCCCCTGCCTTCTGTCCTCCAGTGTCGTCGGGTCCGTTTTCCCAAAAACCTTTCCTCGTACGACTTTCCCTTGAGCCGGACTAGCCTTGTTGAACCTTTGTATTTTCTCAAACTTCTGACGTGTTTGACCAGGTGGGGGTTCCAGAGGTGCTGATACTCCATAGGGGCCCTAACATCACAGTGTACAGTGTCTTGAACGTTTTCCTTATTGGGGACGGAACGCATTCTCGGTTTGCCAGGCGCCCGTATGTGAGCGGTTATTTGGTTGATGTGTGCCTCCGGGATGTACTCGGTGTAGGGTCCCCCCCAAGGTCTTTTCCGAGTGGGGTCTGTAGTTTTGTCCACCTAGCCTTATTCTGTCTGCGGTCTTCTTTGCCCCCCCAATCTCAGATTTGCATTTGGCTGGTTGAATCGAGGAGCCATTATGGCCAAACATGTCCACCCTTTTCCAGGTCTCTTTGCAGCCCTCCCTCATCCTCGTCCGATTTAATTCTTTTCATCAATTCACGTATCTGCGAACGGGGGACACTTCAGATTTATTCCTTCCATCATGTCGTTCCATATACCCAAAAATGCATGGTCCTAGAATGACCCCTTGGGACCCCGCTGTAACAGGCGCCCACTGTGATACCTCTTCATTCCCCTGACTCTTTTTTGCCCCTTTTCCCTGTCAGGTTTTCCCTTTTCCCATTGCTGCCCTTCCTTTTAGGGGCCCTGACCCTCCATTTTGACTAATCTCTTGTGGGGAACTGTGTAAAGGCCTTCCCTGCGTCTGGAAAACGAAATCTACCCAACCCTCTCTCTGTGTCTTACTTCTGTTCCTTGTCAAAAACTCAGGGGTTTGTGATACAAGTTTTGGCCTTCCCAGAACCCATGCGGGTTTTCTTTTTAAACTTTTTCCCCTTTTCCAGGGGTTCGCCCCCTCTCCCCTGATAATTTCTCCATGCTTTGCACCAAAAATTTTCAGAGACCGGTCTGATTTGTCCCTCGTTTTTGTTTCCTTCTTAAATATGGGGAACTTAGCTGTTTTCCATTTTAGGTAGTTGCCCATTTAAAGGGGAGGTTGAAAGTTGTGGTTAGAGGCACACACGCACCCTTTTGTCCTTCTCTAAGGACCCATGGGGAGTGTTGTCCGGGTCCCATGCCTTTGGGTGTAAAGGTCACTTAAGAGTTTTTTCCCTCCTCCTCTTTTGTTGTATGTCACCCAAACACTTTTTGGGTATTTTCCCTCTTGATGTTCCCTTCTGTGCGTCTTCCACACCCCCTTTCCTTCTTACTGTAAAAACTTCCTTAAATCTCCGTTTCAGCTCCTAAATACCCCCTGTCATTTTTTTGTGAGTTCTCCACCTTCGCCTTAATTGATCACCTGGTTTTTTTACTTTTGTCTTCCTCCTATGTGGCTATACAACAGTTTGGGTCTCTTGTTCCCGATGCTATGTCTTTTTTCATACTGTCGCTGGGCCTCCCTCCTTACCTGTGCGTCTTTCCTGGCTCTCGACGATCCCCCTATTTTGTGTGTTTTTGGGCCTTTGATTTTTCCATTCTTTTGCACTTTTTTTTTGCCTTTTACACCGCGGGTAAACCAGGCTTTTTTGGGTCTTCCCGTTTTTTACTGGCCCTTGGGAATGAACCTTTCCATGCCCCCTTTGATTTTGTTGCTCATTTTCCCATCATTTCATTTATGGCTTTCCTGCCAGTTCTCTGCCCACGGACCCCCCGCATGAAGTTTTTTCAACCCTATGTATCCCCTCTTTTATAGTCAGGCTTTTCCCATTTACCCCTGTTTTCTCCCCCATTTGCAGCTCTACATGTTTAAAGCACAGAACCAGTGGTCGTGCTCCTAGGGGATCTCTTACTTGATGTCCTCATGTCTAGCTGCCCGGGGTGAACAAAAGGGGCCCAAACTTGCTGGTTCATCCTCCCCTCTATTTGGGTATGCTTAACATTTGGGCATGAGGTTTTTCCAGCACCAGTCCAACACCCTGGCTTCCATTTTTCGGGACCCCCATGTGGCTCCGGGTTTTCCCCGTCAATCTCCCTGGGGTTGAACCCCCCCCATAACCAGAAACTTTGCCCCTTTGGAGGAGCTCTTTTGCCACCTCCAATGTGTCCACCATTGCTTGTTGCTTCTTTTTTTCCCTCCTTGGCCTCCTGCTTCGGGGTGGATTATAATCACTGCAAGACCATTTTTGTGTTCCCAGATGAAGTGACCTGCTAGTAGTCTCTTTCTCCTGTCCTCTTTTCCCTTCCCCATTTTCTCGAATTTCCTCTTTTTTTTACGAGCAGCAAACCCCACCCCCCCCCTCCCCCTTCTTCTTTCCTCATGTTTGGGGATCCTGGGGGGAAGATTGCATCTGTTATTTTCCCATGAGTTTTGTTTCTGTAACTGCTATGAGTCGGGGACTTCTCATTGATTTTTTCTTGCCTTCCTCATGTTTATTCTTTAAATCCATCTGTTTGTGCCCAAAACTTAACTTCTGTTTAATACGGTAACTGTGGGGGGGGGGTGGAAACAGGGGGATCGGTGTGTGGGGTTGGTTTGGAGTTCAGTTTGCCTTGGGGGGGTGTCGTGGTGGAGTCCTTTGCAGGTTTTTTTGGGGGGGCGTTTGTCCTTCCATTGACCCCTGGGTTATTCTGTCCCCTTTTTTTCTTTCCTCCCATTTCCCCTTTCTTTTTTGAACTCTCTCTTTCTTTGTTTTCCCTTTCTCCTTTTTCTTCTCGGCGAGGTACAATGGAATCCTGCTTGCCTCTCAGCCGTGCTTTCTCCGCAGGTCATGGTTCGGGTTGATTCTCCTTGAAAATTCTTTGAGGGCCCGTTTCCCTTTTTCTTTGTAACCACCCATTCCCCAAAAAATTTGCCACCGGGGTCATGTCCCCCTCGCCTATCACCTTCATGTGTCTTCAATCGCTTTTTTCCCCTCCTGTTTTCTTTCATCATAATTTCCCCTTTAGCTTGTCTAGCCCATAGAAAACCCCGGTCTCTCCCTTTCCACCCCCCCACGTGACTCCCATTGACCCTCTGATGTGTTTTAGTTCCTTCCCGTGGGTTTTCCCTTTCCTTCGTCCCTTCCCTCTTTATGGCCCCTAGTTTTGGTTTTCCTTCCTGCTATTGTCCTGGCCCCCCACGGTATTGGTAAGGTCTTTGCACATGTCCTATTTTCCATCAATGTTTTCCCAAACCTTTCCTTTCTGTCCTAGAGTGCCCCCTGCTTTTTTTGGCCCCATGGGGGTTTGACAGGGCCCTCTGCTACGTTTTGGGGTTTCCCCATGCTTCCTTCGGACCCGTTGTCTGTGTTTTGATTTGCCATTGCCATGCTACTTCTGTAATATCTTTTTCTCTGGCGTTTCAGAGTCTAGTCCTCTTCAAATTCTCTATCTTGATTTCTGCTGCGTGGCCCGTTGCTTCCCCCTTCTGCATTTGCTGCAACCTCTCTTTCATCTTCCTTTCCAGTCATTATTCCTTCCCCATCTTCCCCCTTTTTTTGAGCTTATCTCCCCTTTCCCCCTCTCAGATTGTCCTTGGAGCCCCTGTCCCTCCTGGTTAGGGGGGGGGGAATAGCGGTAGGAGAGGGGATGGATGGTTTGGGGAGGGGGGATGGTTATGGAGGGGCAGAAAAATAGT
>NW_026474528.1:0-10658 GCF_026875155.1 Cherax quadricarinatus
TTGCTGTCTACCAACCTACTACCACGGGGATGGTAGTCCCCCTCCCGGGGTGGTTGCTACTTCCAACCATCCCAAGGAGGGTAGTACCCCCCAGGGTGGTTGCTGTCTACCAACCTACTACCAAAAGGATGGTGACCCCCCTGGGGGGTTTGCTTCTCCCAAACCTTTTAAATACCACAGGAGGTAGTACCTCCCGGGGTGGTTGCATTTCCAACCTAACCACAGGATGGTAGTACCTCCCTGGGTGGTTGCTATCTACCAACCTACTACCACAGGATGGTAGTACCTCCCTGGGTGGTTGCTGTCTTCCAACCTACTACCACAGGATGGTAGTACCTCCCTGGGTGGTTGCTGTCTTCCAACCTACTACCACAGGATGGTAGTACCTCCCTGGGTGGTTGCTATCTTCCAACCTACTACCACAGGATGGTAGTACCTCCCTGGGTGGTTGCTGTCTTCCAACCTACTACCACAGGATGGTAGTACCTCCCTGGGTGGTTGCTGTCTACCAACCTACTACCACAGGATGGTAGTACCTCCCTGGGTGGTTGCTATCTTCCAACCTACTACCACAGGATGGTAGTACCTCCCTGGGTGGTTGCTGTCTACCAACCTACTACCACAGGATGGTAGTACCTCCCTGGGTGGTTGCTGTCTACCAACCTACTACCACAGGATGGTAGTACCTCCCTGGGTGGTTGCATTTAAATGTGTGATACACATGTTGCCTAATTGTGTAAGAAAAATGTTTTTTTCTGGAAATGAAAATAAAATTTATTTATAAAGGCTGACTTATGACTAAGAATATTATGAAATACTATAATCTCTCATTCAGAATTATAGGAAAATCTAAATACATGCATTGTTAATAGAAATTTGACCATTCTGTCATAATGATGATAAAAATCTGAATTAGAGAGAACTTCTGAACTGAATTCTGTTATTTCTGATTTCAAAATTGATATAAAAAATTATTTCTAAAACTGAAGAGAAATTTCCGTAGACTTGTACATTACATCATATAAGTGTTTATTAAGTACCTACTATGATCCCTACATCAATTTCTGATGATCTTCTATTTTCAAATTATTTTTTAACAAAGTATTGAACTTACATCCTGTTCATATTCAAGGAACACCTTGAAGTTATGGTCAGTCCTAAAGATGGGATTGTTGAGCTAGTCTGGTGAGAAAGACTTCGTGCATCGCTACTGTCTTCTTAAATGTTGCCAGGTACTCACTGAGGACAAACATTTAGTACAGTACAAGAATAACATCTGTTTTCTTTCCTCATTATTACAGAATATTTCATTACAGTAATTACTTTATACTCAGTTGCTTCCATATATAACCACACAATGCTGAATTTAAATTAAATAATATATTTAGGAATTTTATATTAGACTCAAATTTCAGACACAAATTTTCTTGAAAATATATGACTATTATAATAATAATAAATATATTAATACAGAACCTACTTTCTTCTGTAAAAGAAAAAAAGTGGGAATATCAGGGCTGCTACGATTACATTTCTTCCGGTGTTAAAAAAAAAATTAGATAATACTTATGACCTTCAACTAAAAATCGTGTTAACACATCTCCCAGCCTACACTTACTTCATCTCATGAACCCCAAACAAGTGGCCAGTGCATGCAGTGTGCATCTCTTTTGTACAGTCACTACATAAGAATAATTAAAAGTAGCATGGGGTTGTGTGTATGATGCATGATGCCTCTGATATTGAGCAAAGCTTGCTTTGAAATTTATAGAAAAAATATTGAGGGGAGGTGAAAGGAAGCCTTGGATAAAAGTAAGAATTTTGAATATCCTGAAAAACAGCTAACTTCTTTGGTAATAATGATGTGTATACAGTGATAATCTTAGCGTGAATTTTTGTTTGAACAAGCAGGCTGTCTCCCACCGAGGCAGGGTTACCCAAAAAATAACACTTTCACTATCATTCACACTATCACTATCTGCCAGAAGAGCACAGGTATGACAGCTTTGGATGTCTCTTTAACCCTAAACGGTCCAAACAAATCAACATTCAAATTCGTAGTGCTACAAAATAGATCTACTTTTTACAACATTTTAAAATGTAACATAAAAAATGTAGATAAAAGTTTTTTTTTACACGTTTCAAATGTAAAACAAAAAAGAAGATCTACATTTTTTTTACATACTTTCAGATGTTGAAAAAACGTATATAATACGTTTGGACCATTTAAGGGTTAAATAGCAAATATTTTAAAGCCCTCCTTTAGAGTGCAGGCACTGTACTCTCCACATCCAGACTCAAGTACATCACTTACACAAACATGTTACTTTCAATGGGTGACACTGTTGACATCTAATTTGTTTGTATTACAGTATCTTCTTTGCTATTTAATTATTCTACAGTGAATACTGGTTACTAATGAGGGTGGTACGAGAGGATGTGTAATAAGTACAGTACCTGAATTACTTTCTTGTACCTCATGGCAGTAGCCAGTACAATACAAAACTCACACCTACCTCCTCTCAATGTGATACTATGCAACACTACACTACAGAATAGAAAATATGGATATAACATTAACCTTTTGACTGTTGAGATCTGAAATCATAAAGTGTGTGTGTTGAAAAAAAAAAACTTATGAAATGATAGAGAATCTTTTTCTGATGTTAATGACACCAAAAGTACGAAATATGATGGAAAACTTACAGAATTACGCTCCTGCAAAGTTAGTGATCGCGGCGACTATACGTATATGCATTGGCACATTTCGCCCACTTTGAGCCCATTTTTCGGCCAGTTCCATTGTTCCAGTTGACCAAACTCACAGTTATTTCTTTAGAACTCCATTTGTTCTATCGCCTGAGTACAAGAAACCACCCATTTACCGATTTCAACTACCCAATAAAGTGGTCAGAAATTGGCAATTTGGCCAATTTCAAGCAAATTAAAAAAGATGCCAATTTCAAAATAGGGCCCAGAATAAACAATGCAGACATTCCTGGCACTAAAATAACATTTTCTCTGTTCATCAGTCATGTCTCCAGGCCCCTCATATATTACTCTTGCTTTGTATTTTGAATTTTTATTCACACAAAAAATAGATGATCTACTGTTATGCAGACTACTGCATTATTGTAATAATTGTATAAATAAGTCAACTCATTTGTGACTACGTATCAGAATGGCTAGTTGAACACTTGAAACATCGACAAAATTGAACATTTCCGCTACTTTGAGCTTAATTTCAAGGTCCTTTTCATCGTGAAACCAATCAAAATCATCTCTATTTCTGTAATATGTCTTCCATTCTATCAAATGAGACCAAGAAAATGATAATACAATGATAAATACAGTGAACCCTCGAGTAACGCCTTTAATCCGTTCCAGAGAGCTAGCCTTTAGCCGAATTAATTTTCCCCATAAGAAATAATGTAATGGAAATCCAATTAATCTGTTCCCGACACCCAAAAGCATTAAACAAAATAATTTTTTTACATGAAATATACATTGCCCTACACAGAAAACAATGATACATGCACAATAAACAATACTGAAATGACAACTTTATATTGTGGACTTGATGATGAGTGATGTGACGGGAGGAGGGGAGAGGACGAAGGTGTACTAGTGTTTGGAAGGGGAATTCCCTTCCATAAAGACTTCAGGTAACAACGTCCTTTTCTGGGGTTTCCTCCCTTCTTGTTTTTTTTAATGCCACTGGGAACAACTTGAAAGTCACTGGACCCCTGTCGCACAAAATATTTCTTGCGTCCCTTTAAGATTTCCCTAAAATGGGACACAAGAGTGTCATTGTACATGTTGCCAATACAGCTTGCAACAGCTGTGTCAGGATAATATTCTTCTACAAATGCTTGCAACTTTCTCCACCCAGTACACATTTCCTTAATCTTTGACGAAGGCAACTTCCACCGTCTCTCTTCCTCCTCCTCTGAAACAAATTCCTGAGCTGTGATCTGTTGCTGTTGCACCTGAAGCTCTTGCAGCTCTGTAATGGTTAACTCTTCAGCATTGTCCTCCACCAACTCTACCACATCCTCACCACTAACCTCCAACCCCATGGACTTCCCCTGTGCCACAGTAGATTCCACAACTGGCATAGGCTCCTCAGGATAGCCCCAAACCCTTCAAAATCCCTCTCTTGTACATATTCTGGCCACAATTTTTTTCCAAGCAGAGTTCAAAGTCCTGCAAGTCTTACCTATAAGGTTTATGCAACTGGGGATACTGAATGATCTTTCCAGAACTCCTTAGGGTCAATTCAGTATCTGAGGTCACTTCAAAGCACTTTGAAACACTGCTTTGGTGTGCAGTTTTTTGAAGTTTGAAATGACCTGCTGGGGAGGAGGAGTGGTATTAGGAGGCAAAAACTTCACTTTGATGAACCTCAACTCCCCTGCAATTTGCTCTTGCAAGTTGTGAGGATGAGCAGGAGCATTGTCCATTACCAGGAGGCACTTGAATGACAATTTATTTTCCAGGGGGTACTTTTTCACAGAGGGGCCAAACACGTCATAGAACCAGTCCACGAAAATGTCCCTAGTGACCCATGCCTTACTGTTTGCCCTCCACACCACACACAATTTAGTCTTGACGACATTGTTTTTCTTGAACACTCTGGGAGTTTCAGAGTTATACACGAGTAAAGGCTTCACTTTGCAATCACCACTAGCATTAGTACAAAACATGAGAGTTAGCCTGTCTTTCATAGCTTGTGTCCTGGGAGTGCCTCTTCCTCCTGAGTAAATGTAGTCCTGTTTGGTATTTTCTTCCAAAACAGGCCTGTTCCGTCACAATTAAACATTTTGTTTTGGGGGTTTAAAATTTTTTCAGTGTCCTATGTACTCCTTAACCTTTCAGGTCCGTCCCGAAGAATCAACGGCTGGTCGTGAGTGTCCAAACGAGATCTACGCCAAAATTCTAGCGCCGACAAATTTAGCGCGAAAGCCGCTCATAGGCTACATATGAGAGAATGGGTCTGAGCGCGGTGGGTGTGCGCCTAAACAAACAACTAAGGCGCTGCATCGCATTGTGGGAACGCCGGCTCAGTCACCCTTGTTCACCATGTCTCGTCGCAAGTCAGCTCTGACTCCCCGAAAATTGGGACTCTCCTCTCCTGTCTGATAGTTCTGACACTGATGGAAGTGGAAATGAAGACGAATTCTACGGCCTTTGATGAGTTAGGACCGAAAATGATGACCAGGATATCGATAATAGTGCAGAAAACCCCGACGATCCTCGACCTTCTACCTCTGGTGTGGGCACTCGTGACTCACGGTCGGTTGTTCCTAAACGTAAAGAGTAAAATAATTATTTTGACGTGGCCTGGCCCTGACTCAGGTAATGACGCCATGATTCTGACGTGATTGTGATTTTATTGCGCTCGACGATCCTTCGAGTAGTGATAGTGAGGAACATATTACCAGTGAAGCGTCGTATGTCGCCGCCGCATGCACTCGGTAGTGTACCCTAATGCAATGCCCAGGGGACGGAGTACATCCCGTAGTACATCCCGGAAGTACAATCCCGTGGCCCCTACACCCTTTGTAGGTAGTGAAAAGTTGAGGATTGATGTGTCTACACATGGCAATGATGGGCCACAGACATCAGTGATGTGTTAGTGGGGCTGGTGTTTGTAGTCACCGCCATGCGTGACTCGCTGTGCCACGCGGGTAACCCACGCTGCTGACTCGTCAGTTCAAGGACAAAGCGAGCGTCACCCCCAGCCATTTAAAATATATATGGGGGGAAAAAAAAAAAAAAAAAAAAAAAAAGAGGTAAAAAATAGTCAACCACCCTTACAACCAGCCTATATGTCCAGTATCCACCAGCAAACCGTTCTGGGATTTCAGCTAAATCCCAATTTTGTTCCACCCTCACCACTTTGAAGACTCGCAAAGTGGAATTCTACCTACCTGTCCCTTGGAAGCCACGTCACAATGACTGGAATTCTTTGAATTAATCTTTGACCAGCCATTGATGAAACTATTGTCAGGGAAATAATAAGTATTTTCAGTACACCATGGCAATACGATCTTATCACCACAGTCAAGACTACACAGGTGGACAGAGACGACTGTTTGCAGAATTGTAATTTGCTTTTTTGCAACAATAATGGCTTATGCCTCACGTCTATAAGCATAATAAAAACATACTGGATCCACAGATCGGCTAATTAGTACCCCATCCTTCAGTGAAATAATACCAGAGAACAGTTTATCTTACTCTTACGTAATTTGCACTCTCTGACAAAACCAGCCTGACAGAAAGTGACAGGTTATACAAGATTAGAAATGTTTTCATGTATCTCAAACAAAAGTTCAGGATATACTTTTATCCATTCAAGATCTGTAATTGACGAGGTCTTTGATTTTGTTCAAAGGTAGGACTGTCATTCAAGTAGTTTATATACCGAGCAAGAGGAACCGCTTTGGTATAAAATTGTTTGTACTCTGTGATTGTGACAGTGCCTGGTTGTTTGATATTGTTGTATACACGGGATAGTAAAAAACATTGAAAGATTCCAAGATGTTATTGGGGTATATCAGGTTGACGTAGTGAGAAACATGATGGCATCCTTATCTGTAAGGCCATACATTATATACCGATAACTGGTAACACAAGCCCATTACTCAGTGATTCATCGAGTAACAAGACAGATGTGTGTGCACATGCGTTCTAATCGTAAACATATGTCCCAGGCTCAACGCCTGTGTTCGTGCGGTGATGACGGCAGGTGTTACTGCCATGACATCATGGCATTACGGTGGCATGACAAACGAGATGTCACATTGTTGACAACCATTCACCGTAATGAAATGCAAGACAGGGCAAAGTTGATCGAGTGACTAAATGAACGATTCGAAAACCAGTGACAGTGATTGATTATACACAAAACATGCGCTTGGTTTATTTGACAAGTGTGACATGCAGAATGGATTTGTTTACTGTGTTCGTAAGAGATTACAAGGTACATGAAACCTTTTCATCCATCTCATGACATTTCAATGCTGAATGCATATAATATGTACCAAAAAAGACTGGATAACAGACAGCCGTATGGAGAAATTATGTTTGTCGTTGTCAGACAACTCATAATGAGTACCAGGTAACAACACCTGCAATACAACATGGTTCCTCGAATTCATCACAATATACCCAAGCTTTTGAGAAGGAGAAGTGATCATTTCATAATACAGCTTTCCTCAACTCAAAAGAAATTTGCTCAGAAGAATGCATTTTCTGTGCACAAACAAAACGACGGCAACAAGACGCAAAGACACTCGTTTATGAGTGAGAATGAAAGGTGCCTCTGTGCATGGTGCCTGTTTCCAAGTCGTTCCACAAGCTCCAGCAGTTCTAAAACCATGCCAGTGATTGTAAAATATGTAAATAATATAGAACATTAGTATTATACAATATATGGCATGATTATTGTAATAAACAACATTGGTAAACAATAATATGATAATAACTTTAGTGCGGTAGTTGTGTTCAATACAATTGAGTTTTAAATATAAATTATATACAGTATTGGTCTCACATGGCCTCAAATGTTATTAGGATTAGAAAAAAATTGGAAAAGAAAAGAAAAAACAACTAAAACAACAAAATAATATAATACGCGTATGTGGAATTCGTCGATGTTGCCGCCACCACATCATTTTCTACAAACTTCTTGGCACTGTATCTCGGTAAGTACTGATCAGATTCTAATTTTTTTGTTTAATACCTTCACAAAATATGCTCTTTAATTCTGTAAGAAAAATAATTTTTTTTTTTTTCAAAATTTCTTGGACACTGGTGCGTGACTTCAGATTTTGGCCTTGGACCCTGAAAGGGTTAAAGTCCTGCACATATTTTTCAGACGCTTTTTTGTCAGAACTAACAGCCTCACCACGCCTTATCACACTGTGTATGCCACTATGATTCTTAAATCTCTCAAACCAGCCTTTGCTGGCCTTAAATTCATCAACAGCAGCGCTATTTGGAGGCATTTTCTTAATGAGATCTGCATGCAACTGCCTTGCTTTTTTCACATAGTATTGACTGAGAAACACTATCTCCTGGTAATTGTTTCTCGTTTATCCACACCAATAACAGTCTCTCCACATCTTCGAGTATTTGCGATCTCTGTTTTGAAAACACACTTGCATCTTTCGCAACAACAGCTTCCTTGTTTTGCCTTTTTGTTGGCCAAGATAGTAGTGATGGTTGAATGGGGTTGTTTTTTATAACCTTTCCAACTCTGAGATACTCACCCCCACTCTCATACTTTGCGATTACTCTTTCTTTAATTCGATAGAAACAGGGGAACCTCAAATTTCGAATGTATCGCTTATCGAACTCTTTGAAAATTGACCACTTTTTTCAAATCAACTTTGTCCCTATTACCGAACTCGACCCTATTTTTAAACCGCGGGCCCCGGGAAACCTTTTCCACCAGCCCGCTCCTGTCAGCGTCCCTGCACAGGCGCTGTGAGCCAGTCTGGCTTTGTTGATGTTTGAGTGAACACTAACCTGCGGTCTCATTCAAACATTTTACGATTAATTCATTGTGTTTAGTGCTTGTGGGACTGTGAAATAAGCTACCATGGGCCCAAAGAAACTTGCTAGTGGTACCCCTGTTTTAAACCCCTTAAAACTGTCCAAATGAAAATCTAAGTTTTTTCCCAAAATTTGAAAGTATGTAAAAAAACGTAGATTTTTTTTTTTTTTTACATTTGAAAACGTGTAAAAAACCTTGATCTATGTTGTTTTTGTTGTATTCGAAAATATGTAAAAAAACATAGATCTACTTTTGGAGCACTACACATGTGAACGTAAATTTGTTTGACAGTTTAAGGGCTAAAGAAAGTGAGAAACACCATAGAAGTGAAGAAGGAAATAATACAGAAGTATGAGAGTGCTGTGAGACTTGTTCAGCTTGCCAGAATGTATGTGGACAGTTATTTTGTGAGATGGGTCCGGTGACTCTCAAGCTGGTCCTAGTGGCATTAAAAGACAAAAGAAGGGAAGTAACCCCCAGAGGGGGTTTTGATACCTAAAGTCCTTAGGGAGGGGGGCTCCCTTTCGAAACTTTAAACCCCCAAACTCCCTCTCTCGTCCTCCCTATCTTCCAGATCCCATCACCAATCTTCAACAAAGGTAAGTAAAAATGTTATTTTATATGTTTTATTTAAAATTTTATTAATAATTGTACACTAATTTGTTGTGTGTATGTAAAACTATAATGTAATACTATCTATAAAATGTTTTTTTTTTTTGTGAAAATTTTTTTTTTTTTTTTGAATGGTTAAATTGAATTTCCATTTATTTCTCATGGGAAATTTTGCTTCACCTTTCAAACTTTTCGAATTTAGAACTAGCCCGGGAAAATGGATTAAGTTCAAAATTTGAGTGTTCCACTGTACACCCCACCCTTTTTACCACAAGGTTGGCTCTAGAAGCTTTCTTGGGGCCCAGGGTGGCTTATTTAGCAGTTACAAACACTAAAAACACTGGAATAATACAAAAATGTATCGCAGGCATGTGTGGACAATCCTCACGGGCTTAGTAAACAAATGACACACTGGCTGGTACCCGGATTGAGTGGCCGGTGCCTGCTCAGGCCAAGTGGACACATTCGGGATGAAAGCCCTTAGCCGACTTATTTGGCGTTAGCTGAGCCCAATATTTTTACACCAAAGCGAGCTGTTTAGCAAATTTTGGCGTTAGCCAAAGCTGCCGTTACCCGTGGATCCACTGTACTATACAAAAATATACTTTCAAAGCCCAGTTTTTTTAATCCAAAAAACCCACCGAGTTTTTTTTCTCATTATGCACTGGGGTGCTGCCCGGATTTTTTTTATACTGCACCACTGACCACACAGACCCATTCTCTCACATTTGGGCGTTCCACTTTCCCTTTTCCCGCTTGATTTGAAGCCGCTAGAATTTTGGCGTATTAAAAACGCCAAAAACAGTGGCTCGTTTAAAATGTATTTACACGACCAAGACAGTCAAAAGGTTAAATTACTATTTTTTAAATAAATTAGGGGGAATCAGAAACAAATTAATTGTTCATATTTTAGAATTGAAAGCAGCTAATTTTTTGTACTATAATCCATCCATTACACTCCATCTGGTTACCCATGAGTTCACGTAATATTTTGTAATATTAGATACTGCATTTAATAATCAATGAGTATTTTTAAAATTTTTTTACACAATGGCCATCTCCCACTGAGGTAGGGTGACCCGAAAAAAAAAACACTTTCACCATCATTCACTATATCATTTCAAGAGAGATCTATAATGTCCCAGGAGTTGGATTTTGGGTACCATCAACCCCACCTTGAAGATCAGTCTCCGACTAGGAAACTCAGTATTTTTATGAAAAGTAAAGGCAAAGATTTGGAAGTGAAATTAAGCTACACTAACACCATACACTTTACAAAAACTGCTTATTAAGGGAAAGATTAATCAAACTGGTTCTTTTTAAAATGATTTAAATTTTTGCTGAATCTTGAAAATAAGTTTTAAATTTTTGTCGAAACAATTCACAACACCCAAAAGAAACCTAAATCGTTTTGGAAGTAAGAAAAAATAAGGGGAATAGCCCAAATAGATCGGCGAGACGCAAAAGAAAAAAGGGCCCC
>NW_026474529.1:0-10835 GCF_026875155.1 Cherax quadricarinatus
TCGCCGAAAGGGAGCGTCTGCCCTTTTTTGTTTTATCTACTCCTCCTTTTTCTTAGGGAATAACCCTTGTGCAAATCGGTGCCCCCGAGAAAATCTGTTTAGGCATAAGTGGGGTCTGTGTTGCTTAGTATATCTCCCGCTTTATCGGTTAGGACTTGGTTTATTTGGTCCACTTTTTTTTTTGTTATTGAAGTTAAATTTGGTAATGCCCCCTCGTGACTATCTCTTTTTGTCGGTTGGGGCTCGCGATCTGATAAACCCTCAATTATGTTGTGATCTGGTATATTTTTTGATAGGTGATTTTTTTATAGATCATCATGTTTGGAAGTGAGGTTAGTGTTTCTAGTTAGTAGGCTCTATTATTTGGGGTTTTAAAAATTGTTTTTTGTGGAGTTTTAAAAAGCTCGCGTGAGTGTGATTTTTTCATCGAGCTGCCTCGGTGTTATTCTGCAACAATATTATTTGCTTTATTCCCCCAATTTTGGTGCCTTAAGTTGAAACCCCCGGAGAAAGATGTTGGGTGCGGAGGGGAAAGGTTTTCCGACAGGGGTTCAATTTTTAAAGTTTTCCCTGGAATTGTGGGATGTTGCACGGGGCTTGTGACTACCCAAAAATTGGTGGTTTTGGTTCTCGCCCTTTACTGCTAAAATTCCACTACTCATTTGGGGGCATTTAGAGTTTGTGAAAACCCAATGACTCTGCAAGTAAGGCCAACCCCCCCTTTTGCCTGTTTTCCCCCGTACTCTGTATAGGTTTTTAACCGGGATCCATATTTCGTTGCAAGTGATCCTTTATGTGGGTCTCAGTGAAAGCGCGAACATTGCCTTTGCCCTGCAAGCAGTCCCCGGAAAGAAAGGTATTTTGTTTTTTGTTTTGGTTTTTGCCCTTTATATTTGCAAAAAAGAAGTTTCGGACTGGGGGTATTTTTGGTATGGGGGGGGATTTTTTTTTTCCCGGGATTAGATTGTATTGTTGGTTTGGAGTGGGGCCCTCGACTTGGTTCCCCTCCCGGAATGACTGGATTTGGTGTACGATTTCGCCATTTTTTGCCAGTTTTTTTTTTCCTTCCCGGCACTAAAAAAACTCTCCCCCTTGGGGCTGTGGTCCAGGTTTTCCCATGGGCCCGGAGTTTTGTATCTTTTTTCCCCTTTAGAGGTATGCCTGGAATTTAAGTTTTGCACAGCTTCCTGTACTGAAGAGGTACACAGTTCAGGGTGAAAAAAGCTTACAGGAGGGGGTTTGCTTTTCCTGTTGCATTGGGATGGGATTTTTCCCAGGGTGGTCAAGTTGCACGTCCCATCGTTTTTCCCGATTTCCCTCCCGCAGATACCGAGTGCATAGTATGGCACAGGTTGGTTTCCCTTTGCCTTGGGGTTTTTGTGATGTATTCCCCGTTTGGGGCATGTTTCCTGTCTTACTTCTATCCCCCCTAGCCCAACAATGGGGCTCCCCCCTTTTTTTTGGTAATTATCCTCCTATGCTGTGGGGTCCTTTGTTTGTATTTCCTGCGGTATTTTGTTTGCAATATTGGTTTTATCTTATCTTTGCTACACTTTTTTCCCCACTATGGCTCCTGTCCCCTATGGGGTCTTAATAGGTTTTCCCTTCCCCTGGAATAATTCCCAAACTACCGGGACAAAATCCCCAGCTTCACCATCGGTCCCCCAGGACAGCTCCCCAAAGTTTCCCCCTTTTCTGTCTCCCAGGACAGAATCTCCAGTTTCCCTTTTAATTCTCCCGGACAGCCCCCTCCAGCTTCACCATTTTTTCCCCCCCCCCCTCCCAGGACGAAACCCCCCAGTTCCCCCAATTACGTCTCCCAGGGCCCAGCACTATCAGCCCCCCATTACTGACTACCAGGACCATCTCCACCCTTTTTACGGGTTTCTAAACTACAGGCCAGTATCAAGGGCAGTACCATTTAGCCCGGATTTTTTAATTTCCCCATCTGTTGTAAAAGTTCCCGGGTTTTTTCTTGAAACAGTTTGATTTTTGACCTTTTTTTAAATCCCCTTGTGATTTTTGTCCAAGTTTTAAACACATTTGGGCATACCCAAAAACATTTCCCCTTTTTTAATTTACTCCCTTGTAGCTATTTCCTTGGAAAACTCAAAAAGGGGGGCGTGAAAACCAAATTTTCCCAAAAGAAATGACAATTTTTGCATGGGGAAAGCCCGTTTGTTTGACTGACCACGACTACACACGGGCTTCAAAAATAAATTTGAATGGTTGATTTACTGAAATTTCCTATTTGAAACCCCTCTTGAATATTCTTTTAAATAACCTGTAGGTGGTAAAAAAACAAAACCCTTTTTTAAAACCAGTCCGGGTTTTCGGCCCCAGCCCAAGGGTTCGGACCGTCCCCGGGTTTGGCCCATAAAGGGGTTGGGACCAGTAAAGGGCCCGGGAAACCAGTCGATCTGCTCTGATCAGTGGGTAAAGTTTTTAAAACAAAGGTGGGTGATTTAAAGCTAAACAAAAAGGGAAATCTTTGGAAATTATCAAACCCGAGTAAAAATTTTTGATTTGACTGATACAAAAGTAAAACTTGCTGGTTGAAGACCCGGTTTGATTACTGGCACCCCCTACAATGACGAACGGTCACCCCTTTTTTATAAATTTCGCTGTATCTGGCTTTTCTATTTTTTTTTTTTTTTCCGTCCCCCACAAAAATTTGCTATATTATCACTATAGTTAATGGTGAAAATTTTTTGGAGGAAGGACGCTTTTTCGTAGTAAAAATTTGCTTCTCTTTGTGTATATGCACCGCTGGTAACTACAGGAAATATAAATTTTTTAAAGTAAGTCTGGTATTTAAAGGGAAAAAGAAACAAATGAAATCACTCCACCCCACTAAGTCCCAATTAAAATAAGGGTTTTTTTTGTCCCTACAACACTGTTTTCCCTCTATTCACTGGTATCACTTGATTATATGGGGAGTCCCACTAGCGGGCCAGGGAAAAATTTATTAAAAACAGCTGACCTGTAGTAATTTTTCTGGCGATTTCTGGCACCTCCTTAAAACTTATCATTTTTTTTTCCCAAATTCACCTGTTTTCAAATGCATTTTTAGCCTTTTTCATAAATATACTAGGGACCCAACTGTAGTTTTACCCCCTTCCTTTTGTTTTATTTCAATTTTTATCAGGGAAAATTTTTCTTTCCTCTGACATGAAAATTTCAAATTATTATTTTTTTCCCAGGGGGACCACCTGATTCCCCTTAGGTGAATCACCCCATACTCTCTTTCCTCCGAGTATTATTCCAATCAAGGGGGACATTCAAAGAGGGCAAAATTCTAGGGGCACTTTCTAGGGCCCTTTCCCTTTACCCCTTGCTGGTTTGCGGGTGTTGCCCCCCCCCCAATGCACTATCCTTATTTCTTTTGCCCTTTTGTGCCATAAATTTCTCAGGAAATAAAAGAGAGTAGTAGGATTTTTTCCCTTGGGGGTTATTTTTAATATAAACAGGAAGCGGTCACTCCGTAGGGGGTCATACAGCAGCTTTGGAAAAGGGAGGCAATAATAGGGTTTTAAATTTTTAAAAACGGCCATTAATTTAAAAAAGTTTTGAGAAATTTTTAAAAAATCAAAGAATTTAAAACGTTTTTAAAAATTGAAAAAATTTCCACAAAAATAGTGGGGAAAAAAAAAGTTAGATGTTAGTTGGTTTCACCCCAGCGGGAATAAAAAAAAATATAATAATGAAAGAAACACTGTAAGGCCTGCTTGGGCCCCTACAAAACGGCCCTTTTTCAAAACCACCCCTTCCCCAAAATGGTCCCCCTAGAGACCTTTGGGCTCAGTACCATTCCACAAATTTTTAGCCATTTGGGGGAGGGAAAAGAGTAGATAGTAGCGATCCCTCAAAGAAGCTGGGCCAGGACTGCGCTAGACCCCCGCCCAAACCCCAAATTTTATGGGGAAAAAAGAAATCACGAAATTTGTAATGACCCCAAATTTCAAAAAAAACCATACCAGGGGGGGGTTTGAAAACCCCCGGGTCAGGTTGGGGCTAAATCCAGACCGTCGCGTTTGCCACTGGACCGCTAGCCAAAAATAAGATTCATTCCCGGTCACAGTGGGGCCTTCAAAAATTTCCCATTGGGGGTATAAAAATTTCCTTGTTTGGGTGAATCTTATTGAGAAAAACCCCCTGAAACGGGGTTTTTAACCCCGCCCGGGTAGGTTTAAACGGGGAAAAAATAGGCAAGACATAACCAGCTGAGGGCCCCGGCCCCCGCGTCACGATCACAGGTGAACGGAAAAACCTCCCCCCTCTTAAATAAAGGGATTTTGGGCCGGAAACTGGGGGAACTTTTCCAGTCGCACCAACACAAACTACGGGGACCCGAGTTTTCCCCTTTTTTTGACACTGCATACTCCAGGAAAAAAATTTGCTTTAAAATTAATTTCAGTACTAAAAAAAATAAACTGTTCGGCCAACTCTCTTATGAGAAGGGCCCCACCCCGAACTGAAGAATGAGGCCGGGGAAAAATCCTGTAGGTTGGACAAGCTAAAGTTACAAACCAAGATTTCTGAGGCCCCCACTTTAAAAAAACGAAAACGAATGTCGCTTTGGGAAACTTCAAAAAAAGAAAATACATTTTTTTCAAGACCTGTACAAAGTTTACTGGGCTGATGATGAGTGTAGGTGAAAGACTCGTAAGCCGCCTCCATCCCGGAAATAAAAATATAGGTGGAAGACAGTGAAACTCTCCACTAGATGGCTCCCCACTTGGCTTCCCCAGGAAAAAGGAGACCCCAAAAACCCCAGCCCACACTTCCCCAAGATATTTAATTTCCCTTTTTTATGGGAGAGAAAGAACATCCCATCCCGTTCAAAAAAAAGTAGAAACAAGAAAACTAAAGTAAACCCCTATTATAATAAAAACTTAGCCTTTCATGCAGCCACAAAGGGCCACTGGAAAAAAAAATTTGATCCTAAACCAAATTTTCCCCCTCAATAAAACCCGACAATAGATTTTTTATATTTTCCCATATAAAAAGGTAAAAGGTATTTATGCCCGAAATAATTGTACCTTTTTTTTAATAGTCCCCGATAATTTGACTTTCTAGGAAGCAGCGTCTCACAGGGAATGATAAAAAAAATAAGGGGTTGTTATGTTGTCCGGGGGAAAGCTGCTCTCAGCGAATGAAAACTTTTGTTCCGAGTAGGGAAATTAAATCTAACAAAAATGATCCCCAATGGATGAACAATAGATTAAAACATCTCACTGGTCGAAAGAGAGGCATATATAGGCGTTTCAAGAGAGGGGATGAGCAGTTAAGAAATCAATATATTCAATTAAAGAGAGAAATAAAGAAAGGAATAAGAAAAGTAAAACGGGATTATGAGGCTCAGGTCGCAAGGGATTCAAAGACTAACCCAAAAGGGTTCTTTCAGGTATACAGAAGTAAGATTAGGGACAAGACTGGCCCACTTAAGAGTAACTCTGGTCAGATCACTGACAGTGATAGGGATATGTGTGAAATTCTCAATACCTACTTCCTCCCAGTTTTTACTCAGGAAGATACTAGCGATATTCCTGAAATAATAGATTATGTAGAACAGGACGATAGTAAACTTTGCACGATTGCGGTAACTAGTGACATGGTCCTCAGACAAATAGAGAAATTAAAACCTAACAAATTAATCCCCCAGGCCCTGATGAACTGTTTCCAAGGGTGTTAAAGGAATGTAAAGAGGAACTTAGCATACCTTCGGCTAATATTTTTAACATATCACTACAAACTGGCATAGTGCCTGATAAGTGGAAAATGGCAAATGTAATACCTATTTACAAGGCAGGTGACAGTTCCTTGGCTTCGAACTATGGAATTAGTAATTGCCGAAGCAATTCGTAGCCATCTTGATAGGCACAGATTGATTAATGAATCTCAACACGGTTTTATAAAGGGGCCTTCCTGTCGTACGAATTTACTAACATTTTTCACTAAGGTGTTTGAGGAGGTAGATCATGGTAATGAATATGATATTGTGTATATGGACTTCAGTAAGGCTTTCGATACGTTTCCACATAAGAGGCTATTGAGGAAACTTAAGGCACACGGAATAGGAGGAGAAATTTTTTCCTGGGTAGAGGCATGGCTGACAGAGAGGCAGCAAAGAGCTTGCATAAATGCTGAGAAATCAGAATGGGGGCACGTCACAAGCGGTGTTCCTCAGGGGTTAGTGCTGAGCCCGTTGTTGTTCACAATTTACATAAACAACATAGATGAGGGAGTAGTGACATAAGCAGATTTACTGATGACACCAAAATAGGCCGTCCAATTCATTCTAATGAGGACACTAGAGCACTACAGGATGATTTGAATGGACTGATGCAATGGTCGGAGAAGTGGCAGAAGCAGTTTAATATTGACAAATGCAAAGTTCTAAATGTTGGACAGGACAATAAGCATGCCACATATAAACTAAATAATGTAGATCTTAATACTACTGATTGCAAAAAGGATTTAGGAGTTCTGGTTAGCAGTAATTTAAAACCAAGACAACAGTGCATTAGTGTTCGAAATTAAAGCTAACGGGAATTCTTGGGCTTCATATCTAGAATTAATAAATAATAGAAGTCCTCAGGTTGTTTTTTAACTCTATATATCCTTGGTTAGGCCTCTTTTTAGACTATGCGCTCATTTTCTGGTCACCGAAATTACAGAATGGATATAAAATGCTCTGGAAAAAACGTACAGAGGAGGATGACAAAGATGATCCCATGTATCAGAAATCTTCCTTATGAGGATAGACTGAGGCCCTGAATCTGCATTCTCTCGAAAGGCGTAGAATTAGGGAGGATATGATCGAGGTGTATAAAAGGAAAACAGGAATAAATGTAGGGGATGTAAATAGCGTGCTCAAATTTTCCGGCCAAGGCAGGACTCGCAGCAATTGTTTCAAGTTGGAAAAATTCAGATTCAGGAAGGATATAGGAAAGTACTGGTTTGGTAATGGAGTTGTGGATGAGTGGAACAAACTCCCGAGTACAGTTATTGAGGCTAAAACGTTGTGTAGTTTTAAAAATAGGTTAGATAAATACATGAGTAGGTGTGGGTGGGCACGAGCTGGACCTGACTAGCTTGTGCTGCTGGGTCTGGTGCCGTGCTCCTTCCTTGAGTGGAGGTGACCAGACTGGGTGGGTCATTGGGCTGATCCGGGGAAGGGGTGACATGGACCTGCTCCGCATGGGTCAGTAGGCCTGTTGCAGTGTTCCTTCTTTATGTTACGTTCTTGTAAGAAGTAAGGTGTTATTATGTTACCACGGTAGAGCTGCTCTCAGTCCCAACACAACAAACATTTAAGTTCTAGTGTTGTCAAGAATTTTTAATACCAGCGAGTTATAAAAAAAATTGGTATAGATATTCGAAATGTTGCAACGTTTCTTCCATGAAAGAAATGTGTTGTTTATGAGTCTTAAGATACTCCGAGAAAGACAAAGAAGTAATATATGATAAGGTGGGTGAAAAGTGACGAAAGAATTTAGCAGTTCTTAGAAAACTTCTTATAAATATCTGTCTCAAAAAATACACTGTATCTAAGCTGTATCTAGTCAGGCAGACTAGACAAAATGTTGCCAGAGATAATTCAACCAAGAAATCTTATTTTAACTACTTCAGGAAAATATTTCTATGATTCAACCAAGAAATCTTATTTTAATCAGCTCCAGGAAAAAATTTCTACGATTCAACCAAGAAATCTTATTTTAACTAGTGCCAAGAAAAGATTTCTATGATTCAACCAAGAAATCTTATTTTAACTAGTGCCAAGGAAACATTTCTACGACATTGCTGTTAACCCACAAAATCCTCTTTGAAACTAAAGAAAATGAATAAAAGTGCTTTTTCTTTAAGGAAGTCATAATATAAATATTGAACTTGAAGGATACATTAGAAATGCTATTAGGAACAATGTGCATTAGTCTTATGTACGTAGCGAGACAATTACAAGCCAAAGCCGGATTGTACAGTACTGCTATTGGCCTACATGATATGCCGGATTTATGTCCGGCTCAGGAAAGTAATGCGATTTAAAAAAATCATATGGGTCATTTTTAGTAACCAGAAAGGGTAATACGGAAATTTAGAAATCTGAAAAGTGCTTTGACGACGCAGATTATTCTGCGCTCTTTACAATATAAATAGACGTAGCACTCAAACAAAAAACGAAGATAAAATAAAAAAAAAATACTAGCATGAATAAAATACAAAACAAACAAGTTCTGTCACACCAAGATTAAACAACCAGCATCAGTTAAAAATTCCGAAAAAGTATTTTCTTCATCACTCACTCCATCATTGTCTTGTCAGAGTACTTAAACCTCTCCTATTTTCCTTAGATCTCTACAGGCTCCTCGGGATTCTAAAAATCACAGAGAAAGCAAAAAGGTCTCAGAGGAGAGCAATGTGTGTTCCACAGTCAACTGAGTGCCACAAGTTCCACAGCGGAAATTACGCCTGCACCTCATTAAACAGACTTATCCTTTGATCATAAACACAGTCGTGCTGCAAGAAACTACCCCACGTTCATCACCTGAGCCCAGCACTTAGGGGCCTCCATCCCCTGCCTACAAAGATGTTTTTTGAGCAATGTCCAAGGCTGGCAGGGGTAGTATCTAACCGCTATGGCCGCAGATACTTCAAGGCAACAGTCTATAAGACCATCATTATTCACGCTCGTGTATCTCACCATTTAGATAGCAACTAAAGTGAGATAACAGGCGTATGCCAAACCTGACACAGAAAGCACTGGCCAAGCTCTTCATGACAAACGACAAAAATAAGCTCAGTAGACTCGACATAGCAACTGGGGAAGTACAGAATATACCCGTGCAAAGCTGTATCGTCCCCTCAAGGGAGGTTCCTTGACGCTGGTGAGGGGCTCTCAATCTAGGGAATTGTATCTATGCTCCAGTTCCCTGAATTGGGCCTGAATAACTTCCATCCCCCACCAGGCGCTATATAATCCCTACCGGTTTAGCGCTCCCCACGATTATAATAATAATAATAATAATAATAATAATAATAATAATAATAATAATAATAATAATAATAATAATAATAATAATAATAATAATAATAATAATAATAATAATAACGCTGTATCCTCAGTTAAGGAAAG
This sequence comes from Cherax quadricarinatus, assembly GCF_026875155.1. Lineage (NCBI taxonomy): Eukaryota > Metazoa > Arthropoda > Malacostraca > Decapoda > Parastacidae > Cherax > Cherax quadricarinatus. The sequence continues at coordinate 9,137 of NW_026474529.1, forward strand.
GATTTAACAAGTGCAGCAGAGAAGAGGTGGCTAAGGAGTCGATCTAGTGACAACACTGCAGCCTGGACCGGCATAACGTTACATACAGACAGAACTCTTCCGCAGGGTGTGGTGGAAGAGCTCATTAAGAATGTCTAGTAACGTCAGTTTGAGGTGAATGAGGTAATCAGTCCCTCAACCTTGAGTCGATGTGGTCATTCCATCAATCTTGAATAGAATTGATGGAGTGACCACAACATCAGATTATCCACTTTGGCTTCTTTAAGCGAGAGGCCCAAGTAAGACTTCAGTAATACCACAGTAACACAGGTGGGGCGGGCTGTTTAAGAGCACAACCTCTCGAAAGCTAAAAGTGTAGTCTAACAAGATTACAACATATTTTTGTCCCTCGTTGGAAAGAATCGAAGGAGCCACACTATAAACTGCTCTACGTCCATATGGAACAGTAAAGATTGAGACTTTGTCTACTGGAACACGTCTAATTAGTTCTTTTTGTGAAACCAGTTGATTTATGAAAAAAGTGCAGTAACATGTCATATCAGACATCATTCCTGGACAAACGTAACGATGGTCAATTTTATTTAAAAAGATCCAAATGAAAAAATGTTCATAAACGGGAAGATTTCGAAATTAAATATAACGGCAGTTATAATTTCTCAAAAATAAATGAATGAAAATCCAATAATACCTATAACAAGATTGTAAACTTAACTGACAGCTGAAGCAAACACATATACTGTACAGAAGTCAGGTACCAACTAGCAAAATTCTCACATATGTCAGACACTCATTCAGCTCTATTTCCTGTGTGACATGTTATCTTGACCAAGCACTGAATCATACTCTCTCATACCTTCCTGAAGTCAGAAGACGAGCATTAGGAGGATTACAAAGGTCACCCAGCACCAGCCAACACCCAGATTTAAGCAACTAAATAACTATTTCAGATCTTTTCTTAGTCTATATGCTACAATTTACATAATGCGATCAATATTAATACTTACATTTTCGTTAAACACTCAAGAGTGACAAATTAACAAATTAATTTTACTAGCACATTAACGAGAGCTTAACGATATTAGTAACTATTAGAGCGTTTGTGAGTCTCTTATGATTACTTTGATCTTAGCTGCTATGTGCCAGCAAGCATACAACCAATAATTTCACTTCCATTAAAGGCACTAATGCTTATAATTACAACCTTAATTTTTAAAGAGGTGGACCGGTAAGCCATCGGAAGCCCTCGGTCAGATGACCCAAAGCTCCAATGGCGGGTCATTGTATGAATACAACCCAAGTCAGGAAACACTTGTCCTGTTTCCTGACTAATCTAATCTAACCTTCCTTTATCGTGGACCAAGAGCTGGAGAGTATGTTAAATACAGTATCGTCTCTGCTTAGTAAAGATTATTTTATATTTGAAGTTTGAACTAGGTGTATCCATTATAGACGTTAACACTGTATGAAAAGAACCAGTAAACTGTCTTCAGTGATGGTTATCGAGAGAATATCAAAATGGTATAAAATACCGACAGGTTGGTAGGTAAGACACATGGGCAACAGTCAGGCAACTTTATTCCGAAAAGTTTCGCCTACACAGTAGGCTTCCTCAGTCGGTGACAGAGAGGAGCAGGAGATTGAAGGGTGAAGACCCTCACCTTTTTGCCTAACTGTTGTATTTGTCTTACCTACGATGGGC
>NW_026474530.1:0-35866 GCF_026875155.1 Cherax quadricarinatus
GGCATATATTATATACAGATAACTGTACACAAGCCCCTCACTCAGTGATTTTTTGCGAGTGAACATGACAGATGTGTGTGGCACAGTGCGTGCAAATCGAAAACATATCCCAGGTTTGAGCTGGCACTCGTAGAGGTGAGGTGCAGGCGTTTGCTGCCAATGACATCATGGCATTTCGGTGGCATGACAAACGAGATGTCACACTGTTGTCATCAATTCACCCTAATGAAATGGCAGACAGTGGCAGGCAGCATAGAGAGAGAAATGAACCCATTCTAAAACCTGCAGCTGTGATTGATTACACCTTCAACATGCGTTCAGTGGACAAATGTGACATGCAGATTGGGTTTGCTGATTGTGTCGCAAGAGTTATAAGTGGTACATCAAACTGTTTTTCCATCTTCTGGACATTTCCATGCTCAATGCTTATAATATGTATAAGATGAGCACCAGAAACAAACCACAGTACGGCGAATTCTGTTTGTCTGTCATCAGACAAATAGTATTCAAGTACCAAGGAACAGCACCTGCAATTGACCGCCCACCAAATTATCAACAACTACCTGCTCGTCTGAAGCATGGTGATCACTTCCTGGTAAAACTGCCTGCTACTGCTTTGAAGAAAAAGGCTCAGAAGAGGTGTTACTCTGTTCACATACAAAAAAACGCCACAACAACGCAGAGACACTCGTTTTATGTGTGAGGAGTGCAAAACTCCACTGTGCATGACACCATGTTTCAAAGAGTTTCCACAGGCTGCAGAACTTCTAGAAACATGTCCCTGTGACTGTATATGTGTATATAAAATATAGAAAAATAGTAATAAACAACATTTCATATCGTTTGTTTGTGTAAATATTTTCTGTAAACAAAATAATGACAACAGTGTTTACGCCCTTATTGTGTAGTATTGAAAAAGAAATAACTTACAAAATACTGATCATGTTGGCCTCAGAGGCCATAAAAGTTACTCAGAAAAAGAAAAATTGAAAAAAAATTGAAAATAGTACATAAAAAAGTAAATAGAAAAATACCGGGTGACGGCAGTCGGCGATGTTACCATATGTTGTTCAATTTTGGCAAATTTCACCCTCCATATCTCGGTAATATTGACGTTAAAATTTTTTTGTTTAGCCTATAATGTTTAGAAAAAAAATACTTATTTTTTCATAAGAAAAAATAATGTTTTTTTTTTTTTATTTTTGAAATTGCCCGACCCTTGAGAACGAAGTTTACGGGAGAGGGCCTGTCGACCCCTCAGAAAGGGTTCTAAAGGAGTGGGTTTGGATATTGGCATCTTTGGAGGTTATGTTGTGTATCTTTATACGTATATGGCTTCTAAACTGTTGTACATTCTGAGACACCTCTGGCAAAAACAGTGGATGAAAGTTGAGTGTGGTGAAGTGTTTGAAGTGATGATGAAAGTAATTTCATTTGGGGATTGTTCTTTCTTTTTTGGGTCCACCCTGCCTCGTGGGAGACGGCCGACTTTTAAAAACACACACATCACACACTACAACGACACACACCCACCCACACAGCACACACACACACACAACACACGACCACACACAGCACAGCACACACACACACACACACAACACACACACACACACACCACACACACACAAACACACCACACACCACACAACACACACTCACACACACACACACAAAGCACACACACACACACCACACACTGCACGACTCACTCTCACTCTCACTCCTCGACGCTCTAACTCTCGACGGATCTCACTCTCTCTCCTCTCTCTCTGTCCTCTCTCTCTCACTCTCTCTCCTGCACTCTCTCTCTCTCCTTCTCTTGCATCGTCTCTCGTCTCTCTCTCGTCTCTCACTCTCTTCTCCATCAGGTCTCATCTCTCTCTCCTCTCGTCTCTCTCTCTCTACGTTCGTCTCTCCTCTTGGCTCTCTCGTCTTCTTCTCTCTCCATCTCTCTCCATCATCTCTCGTCTCTCAACTCTTCTCGTCTCTCATCTCGATCTCGTCTTCTCTCTCTCTCTCTCTCTGCTCGTCACTCTCTACTACTCACTCACTCACTCACTCACTCACTCAGCTTCACTCACTCAACCTCTCTGCTCTCTCACTCTCGTCACTCTCTCATCTCACTCTCTCACTCTCTCTCTCACTCTCTGCTCTCCTGCTCTCACTCTCTCTCACTCTCGTCTCGCTGCACACTCTCACTCTCCTCACTCTCCTTCACGTCTCGTCTGCTCACTCTCTCATCACGTCTCTCACTCTTCTCTCTCACTCCTCTCGTCTCTCTTCTCTCTGTCTTCTCTCATCTCGTCTCTCTCTCGTCCTCTCAGTATCGGGTTCTCGTCTCTCTCTCGTACACTCTCACTCTCTCACTCTCTCTCTCTGCTCTGCGTACTTCAACACATCGTCAAGCTCACACTGTAGCAGATGCCCGTATATGAGACAAAGAAAAAAAAAGGACGCACAACGAATTCCTACCATCGTGTAAACAATTACAGGTTTCGTGATTCACCAAGGTTGAAGGACTTAGTTACCGTCCCTGGGTGGCTGCTGTCTATCCAACCTTCTACTAGGAGGAAAAAATTTTTCATACCTTAAAATATTGATGGTGGAAGTGCAAGAGATGGTTATTCCAAGTACGCAAGCATAGACTTGTGTGTGGATGGTTTTTGATCAGCTTCTGGCAAGATTATCATTATAAGTATAAGGCTTATAATGAAGAGTTAGTGTTATACCTTAGGCTCCATATTTACTGTTTATTGATAAAGAAGTGTTTGAAGGTGATCTTGATAACCACTGATCAATAATGAGTGAGATTGTCGACTCAGTATTAGTCAGGTGTGGCAACACCTGAAAAAAACTGACAGCATCATCTACTACACAATTTATCTCATTCAGTAATCTAGACAAACGACGTATTTTGTCATACCTTAAATTCGCTTGTTTTTTCCACTATCGCGTTCTCCAATATGTCCACACTGATGCTTGATAGGCAAGGTTCCATGTCCATAACCACTTCACTACCCATTCATTATTTTTTTTCATATAGATTAGTTTTCCATTATACACCTCATTAGCACATATTTTCCCCTGAATCATGACTGTTTAGATAGTGTCATGATATAGTGGCCAGTATTCTGCCCTCATAGAGAGATTCTGATAATGTTGGGATCAACTTTAGTTTCATTCTGTAAAATGTTGATGGAACTGCACACTAATCGCCCAAAGCCCTTACTACTGACTACTGATGCTAGTTCCTAATGGCATAGGTGCTGTACTACTAGCTCGAAGACCGATGCAATGTACAACGCATTGCAATGCTAGCACGAGTTCCTTACGAAGGACTGAACGAAATAAACATAACTGAGGTCAAGGAGCAGCTTTAGCAAGTAGGTATGGTCTATTCAAAGTCACTGCGGAGAACAGAGATTATCAGTACTCTGTTCATGTCTTGACAGACCAAGCTTCCACTGATACCTTTATCCCAGACAAACAACCTACTGGAGAGGTTAGTCCATTGAACCTTGACTATACAAGAGTTCAATCCCACCTTTGATACACTTACCGATCTAGGCAAGTCAAATGTATTCGCAGATGCCTTATCGCGACATGTTTAGTATAGTAAACATGCAAGACCCTCCATTATTGCTGAGGATGATAGAATGCTCAGCGCTGAATCAGATTTCCCAGTGGTCTGGTTGTGTTTCGATTCCTGCCCAGAAGATCTGGTGTTCTGACTGTTAAGGCCACCAGCTATCCATCAGTGACTTTTGTTCATGAACCAAGAATTACGTATCGAACAGCGCGAGGATGGTTACTCCGTAGCATAAGAGTTACCAGTAGTTAGTAATTCCACAGTCACTAGTGAAATGTAGCCTTACAGACGTAGTACACTAAGTACCAGGTGTTTCAACACCTCTGGTATGGATCGCGTTACAGATAAAACAAGCCAGATTGAAATACTTTTGGCCTTCGTATGGCAACTGAGATATTTCATGAGTATGTTAAGAAATGTAGTTCTGCATGCAAACATAAAGGTAATGCTCATGGCCTAGATCCAATCCAAGTGTATCCAACTACTAGCGAAGCCGTGGAAAGGAGTTGCGCTAAGATTTGTTAACTAATTGTCCGAATGTTCGCCTCGCAGGGCAAACGAAACTTGGCTACGTTGTTATGGTAGACCATTTCAACCAGATGATTGTGAGTTAGTTCCTATTGCGATAAGACTGGCAGCGATACAGTAGCTAAAGCTTTTACAAAGAACGGCATTATCTGCAGGCATGACCACCCCTAATCCCCTAGTATCAGATAATGAGTTGAATTCTGTAATGAATCTGAAATATGTGTACCTGTACAGAGGATCTCTAAATCCACCATTGTTCCTCTTCATCCTGCCAAACAATGTTAGCGAACGTACCAATAAGAAAGTTACTTGAGTGTCTTGGAGAGCACATCAATCCCACCGTGAAACGTGGGATTGAAGTTAACCAGATGTGCAGTGAGACTGATAAATTTCTTGCTTATAACATTGACCCGTCCGCCCGCATACCGATGCCATCCATACCGTAGCAATCCGCATAAACCGACGGCTAGTGCGACGCAAAAATTTTGCCGTCGCATACCGCCGGCTAAAACCCGCTGGTCACCGCCCTTGCGTGCCGAGACCTCCAATGTGCGGGGCCTGAGCCATGCTCACAGTTCCGCCGTAGTCATTGTTTACAGCCAGCCTCCGCGTTAACATCCCAAGGCATACTACGGAACATTTCGTATGATTCAGTGTTTTTAGGTGATTTTTTTCTGGAAAATAAGTGACCTTGGGCCCCAAGAAGCTTCTATGCCAACCCTAACAGCAATAAGGGTGAGAATGTATATGGAGATTAAGAAAAATGATCATTGATCAGCGTATGAAAAGTGGAGTGGCTGCGCCGATCTAGCCAGGTTGTGTATAATAAACCCCAAACAAGCCATCTCTGCTACATGGCAGTTGTGGTACAGACTGGCTGCTGCTGGTTGGCGATGTACCAGGGACCGTCACTGCTGCTGCACTGTCCTCTGCTGCTGCTGTAAGCCACCATCAGCTGCTGCTGCGTGCTGCTGTAGCAGCGTCTGTCTGCTGTTGTAGCATCGTCGGCTGCTGCTGTAGCATCGTCTGCTGCTGCTGGTAGCACTGTCTGTTGCTGCTTTACCACCGTCAGCTGCTGCTGCTGCTGTACAAATCGTCTGCTGCAGCGTAACATCGGCAGTTGCTGCTGTAGCATCATCTGTTGCTGCTGTAGCCCACCGTCAGCTGGTCTGCTGTAGCATCGTCTGCTGCTGCTGCTGCTGTAGCATCGTCTGCGTGCTGCTGTAGGACAATTCGTCAGTTGCTGCTGATAGCATCGTCTGCTGCTGCTGTAGGCATTGTCTGTTGGCTGTAGCATCGTCTGTTGCTGCTGTACCACCGGTCAGCTGCTGCTGCTGGCTGTAGGCATCGTCGTGCTGCTGGCTGCTGCTGTAGCATCGTCTGCTGCGCTGTGTAACATCAGCATTTTGCTGCTGAAATGCATCGTCCGTGCTGCGCTGCTGAGCATCGTCTGTTGCTGCTGTCGCATCGTCTGTTGCTGCGTACCACCGTCAACTGCTGCAGGGCTGCTGTACGCACCGATGTTGGTGTGGCTTTATTGAGGAATTACCAATACAATTAACCCGAGCAGGATTGCCACCGCAGGATAACCCGCAAAAAGTCCGTGCGTCACGAGACTGTCTAACCTTATTTCCATTAGGGGTCCTTAATCTTGTCTCCCAGGATGCAACCCACACCAAGTCGACTAACACCCAGAGAACACGGGAAACGTGCCTGGAACATTATGCATTTTTTCCCCCCCCCCCCGTCATATAGGTGAATTTAAACCTGTTCAGACTGTCGCGGCGGCCTGTATATATATCGTTGCGAGGTAACTGTGTTTTGACGTATATCTACTCATAAATTCTAGGCGGCTTTCAATCATGCCAGAGAGAAACTATTATGCCCCACATGTGAGAGAATGGGCTGGTTGGTCTGTGTGCACCACATAAAAAAAATCCTGGAGCACGCCGTGCATAACTGAGAAAAAAAAAACTCCGAGCGTTTTTTTAATTAAATGCCGACTTTTGTGGTCAATTTCGATAGTATTTGTGGGTTGTATTCTCGTTTGCTATCTTAGGTCTCATTTGATAGAATGGAAACGTATAATATAGAAATGGAGGTGAATTGATTAATTTTATCTGATAAAAAGAACCTGAAAAGGAGCACAAATGTACAGGAAATGTTTTGATTTTTGCCCGATGTGTCAAAAGTGAACAAAGATGTCATTGTGCCGCAATAAAGTCCCAAATAGCCATTCTAATACGCAGGTCATGAATGGGTTGATGTAATTTTTACAATTATTAGCAGAATTGGCAGTAGTCTGCATAACAGTAAGATCTCTATTTTTTTGTTTGAAATAAAATTTCAAATAAAAAGCAAGAGTAAAGTCACAGGGAACCTTGAGACATGACTAAGAACAAAGAAAATGTTATATATATAGCCAGGAATTCGCATTGTTCATCTCTGGACCTTATTCTATGAAATTGTCATATTTTTTAATTTCGTGAATTGGCGCAAATTGCAAATTTCCTGACGCACTTGTATTGGGGTAGTTGAAATCGTCAATGGCAAGTACCATGTACATCAAAAAAAACGCGATGGAAAAAATAGAGTCTAATAAATAGTTAGTGATTTGGTGTGACTTAATAAGGGAATAGCCGAAAATAGGCTCAAAAGTGGGCGAAATGCCGATTTTTAAAATATTCGCTGCGAAGTCGTCTAACTTGCCGCGAGGAGTCGTAAGTTCGGCGTCAGTTTTCACATCAAATTCCAATTTCGTTTTTTTGGTGTCTTACAATCGGGAAAAGATTCTCTATCATTCATAAGAGAAAAAATATTTTTTTTTTTTTTCGAATATTTTGCGACACGGCAGAAGCAACATCAGGATTTGGGCCGCTTCGAGCAGTCAAGAGGTTAAAGCCAGCAAAGGTTGGTTTGAGAGATTTTAAAAGAATGCGTAGTGGCCATACACAGTGTGATAAGGCCTGTTTCTGAAGAAATATCCAACAGGACCTACAGTACTCGGATGAAAAGGCACTCCCAGGACACAGTGGTCTCCATCAGTCATTGCTTCCTCTTCAATAGAGGTAAGTGTTCATTTATTCTTCATTAGTAGAGTAGTACATGCACAATACTAGATTGTGCAATGTACTACTCGTGGTATCTATTTGTATGCCGATGTATCCTTCTCTTTGTTGGTAGGAAAAATTGTATATTCATGTGGTAAAATTTTTATTTCTTTATCATACATTTTGGGTGTCTTGCACGATTAATTTGATTGTCCCACATTATTTACTTATGGGAAAATTCTTCGCATACCGCCACATTTCGCATAACAGCCAGACCCCCTTGCACAGGATAAGGTCGCAATGGCGTGGGTCCACTGGTAATGTATCTAAGGAGTGACTGACTCCAAAGCATGCTTGTAAGGTGTAGAATAAACGTTTGCCTTATGAGTTATCTATAAGTTGCCTAATGCGAAACAAATTACGAACACTGATGATTTCATAGCAACTCGTTACCAGCTTTAGCTCCAAGGTTTTTATAAGAATCCTGTGAACACTTCTAAATAACAGCAGAATTTACAAGAGGTCGACAAACACGTCGAGCGAAGAGCCAGCCAAAATCAAGAGTAGGTTCAGAGTTATGCTGACTAACTGTTAACAAAAACGTCTGCAATACCTAAGCTTGATCCAAAAGTTTGTTGGTCCTTATCCGAAGTAGTTGAACATATCACTGTAATTAAGTATAGGTTAGAAGAATTAAGTACTGGTCAGTATAAAGATTCATTAGATCATATGAAGTTAGTAGTGATGATAATGAGATGTTCAACCAGACTAATTGACACTTGACAAAATCTCGCTATCCTGTACTCTCTACCTCTTATACTCAGATCATACAAATCCACATGATTGTCGTTATTCCCTACATATCACGTTCAGGTATTGAGAATGCCTCAAGTCTCATTTGTTACTTGTTCCAATTCAGATATGCCTGCAAATACAGCAGAGTTAGGCCAGTTCAACAGAGTTTGATCCTCCCAAGATGACTACCCCTTCTGCGCATATATCAATCTCACGCCTAGACAGAGTTGGGCCTTCAAATGTAAATAACCTTATAGATGAATAATTACAGTATCAAACTTAGTTCATATTTCAAAGAATTTTTTTGTGTTCACGGTTCTCGTCCGAAATCTGAGAGTTAACGTGCTAGATTGAGTGCACTCGAATCTGCGTCTTTCTATGTTAAAACACTACTGTTCTTATGCATATAATCGCTTCTCATAATCCGTAGATCACATGAATACAGATATGATCGATACAAATTTTTTTTGAATTCACTTTATTTTAATCCCAACGTTGAGTTTTCATTTGCGATGAGTTGTGCTATATTATAACCTTTGTAATGCGCATTACAGTTTTATTACAGTTTCAATTACTTAGAGCCTTTCCATTCGCAATATTCTACTTATTTATTTATAATGTACAATTTGAGTTGTGTAACTTTTAAATTGTAATATAATCAGCCAAGTCGCGTATCATCCTGCCGTGCTCTAGTTTTGTATTATAGTTGGTATGTCGGGACGACATCCCGTTAGCGTCAGACCGAGCAACTCAGTAGTAGATACCAGTTTCCTAGATAACCAGTTACCCAGTAACCAGTGTAACCGAGTATATGACGATCACTACCACCTGTGCTGCGTGAGAAATCACTGACTGATATTCATATTGCTGCTGAATCATAGCATGAATTTGTTCAAACACCCTCACACCGTAGGCAACGGTGAATGTCAGTCGAGAGATATGGAGCAGCAGAGAAGGCAAGGTCGGCTGCGTTGGCGCTGTCCACATACTTTGTTACATTATACGTACTAACCATCAGCCTACGGAGTATATCTTACCCCATCCACTTTAAATCGAAAACCCACGTTGACAGCATTCTGTAAAATGGTGATGTTGAACTATCGACGACAAATCCCCCAAAACATCTCAGAGCAGGTTGATCAACCAATTCTGACGCTACTACCTCAGAGAATTGTAAATTTGCGATTTTATGTTATTAATTTTTCCGACAATCTGTCAAGAAGATCATTGATGATGCAAAATACATCAGAAGGATACAGTTAAACTACTCAAAGTTTAGTTAGTTGGGAAACGACTCTTCTCTGTCAACGTTTCTTCTCGGAGCTACTGTGCAGATTGCATATTCCTACACATAGAATTAAGAGACCATATCTGATCTCTTACTGCATATGCTCCCTACTTGTGATGACGTCCTCTCCCTGGCAAAATCAGCGGAATTCACAAACGCACTTAAAGGTTATAACCTAAACATTTTTTACATTTTTTGGTCATTAATGGCTGTTACTAGCAACTAGATAACAGAAGTGTCCTGAACTAACTATTCTTAAAGTATGATGAGATATTAAAAGAACATTCAAAATGAAACTTAAATTAAAATGGGGCCAGAGTAATTCTAGTGCTTTATCTGGATGATAATATAAATATAGTCGACAATTATCTTGTGTAAATTCAAGGCAGCCTACGCACTACTTGCACCCTACGAACTTACCAATATTAATTCCGTTCCAGAGAGCTTGTCCATAACGGATTTTTGTATCCAATAAATTTCCGCCATAAGCTATAATGTAAATCCAATTAATCCTGTTCCAGACGACGCCAAAAGTATTATAAAAAAAAATGTTTTCAACTTAGAAATAGTACAGTTTATCCAACACATAAAACAATGAGACAGGTGCGAGAAAAAATACATTAATAAAATGACACTTTAACTTTATTGAAGACGATTTGATGAGTGATGAGATGGTAGGAGGGGCAGAGATGGAGGAGGTTTGACAGTTGTTTGGAAGGGGAATCCCCTTCCGTAAGACTTAAGGTACCAAGTCCGTATCCAAGGTCACTTCCCTTCTTGTTTTTAATGCTACAAATCTTCCATCTTACCCACATATGCACAAATCCTCCCATTACGTATCCGCCCTCATACCTCTGTCAAAAAGAAGGGGACGCACTACCACCATCACAACCCTAACCACCATCCATAATAACGCACTACTGCCCTCTACCACCATCACACCTACTACACCCTCTAATCCACCATCACAACACAACCACCCTCTACCACATCACAACCACTACCACCCTCTAAACACCATCACAACCTCACCGCACCATACACAACCTACTACAAACCACCACTCTACCACCATGCACAACCACTACCCCGCTTCTACACCATCACAACCACAACCACCCATTCTACCACCATCACAACCACTACCACCCTCTACCACAATCACAACCACTAACACCCTCTACCGACCATCATAGCAACCACTTACCACCCTCTACCGACCATCCAACCACTACCGACCCTCCTACCACCTATCACTGCCAGACCCCTAGTCCAGCCATCACGTGCCCACCCTCTAACCAACCATCACTATCACCCTCTCCACCATCACTATCACAACCTCTGACCACGCTATCACTGCCATAACGCCTCTAAAGATACCACCATCACTATCACCCTCTATTCCAGCCATCACATCCAACTACCAACCTCTACCACCATCACTACCAACCCTTTATTACGCCCCATCACTACCACCCTTTACCCGCATCATTACCACCCTTTACCCCCGTCACAGGGAACAACCACCATATCAGCCACCATCACAACCCCCCTCTAGCCAGCCAATCACTACACTGCTACCACCCTGTACCACCTCACAACCACGTACCACCCTCTAACCACCTAGTCACAAACCACACGCACCCGTCTAACCACCCTCACAACCACTACCACCCCTCTACCCACACCATCACTCCGACCCTCAACCGACCACCACTTTCATATTTGTTCTACAAACTTGTTGTCTGAATTCTAATTGAGTTTCTCACATCCTTTACCAAGGAGGCTGCACTAGAAGCTGTTCTTTGGGCCCAGTGGTGCTTATAATTAGCAGTTATAAGCACTAAAACACGGAAAAGCAAAATATATCACATAGACTGCAGAATCTTCCTCGGTGGCTTGAGAAACGATGGCACACTTGCTGTCGGTCGTGTACTGAGGAGGCTGGTTGGGCCCTGCAGCTGCGTGGACACGTTTCTGGACCCGAATGTCCATTTTTTTTAACATGAAGTTTTTAATCAGTTAGCCGAACCAATATTTTGACTGCAAAAATTATCGGTATCAGATTTTATCGACTATCCGATGCAATCATTACTGAGGTTCCACAGTAGTGAAAGCCTGATGAGATCTAGGCATGCATCTTCGATGCCATGTAAAACATTGCAGAGGAGTCTCCACGTTGTATTCACAGCTGAGGTCAAAATCCTCCGTGACAGGTGGAAAGGCGGGAATCAGAAACACAGGACTTTCAGTGTGTGAGGAAGTAATGATGGCTCTAAGGAGGAATTCTTGACGGCATCAAGGTCCACATAAGTGACTAGGTAAATTATTTGGGCCCGCCCCCCTCCCCTTTGGAATACTGTGACAAGGGCTTGAAGCCCTGTGGTATAAAGTGTCATCCAGTTCTTTCAAGCAAATCACTCAAGACTGGAAAATTTCGCACTGCCTTATCATATGGCACTGTAGTCTCAGAATTCAAAAAGCGAAATAGCAGGAGACCCCATAACTATTGGTATTTTTAAATTTTACTGACGAAATGTACCACTGAGCAGTGAGAATGTCATGTCTGGTGAAATGTTTGTTTGGAAATGATAATGCAGAGAATCGATAGTTATTGGAAGTTAGGAGGAGTGTGCGGGCTTGACTCAAAACTGTTTGTCTAGAGGGCTGAGGAAGGGTGTTGAGGTCGGTTCGACATGTAGAGAGAATGGGAGGCGAGAAACAGAATAAACTTCAAGTGAGTGTAACAGCCCCCGTTAGTGGAGAGAGGCGGGGTAGGGTCGCCCAGGGAAGGGTTGGAGGAGGGGGTAAAGGAGGTTTTGTGTGCGAGAGGGCTTGGACTTCCAGCAGGCATGCGGTGAGCGTGTTTGATAGGAGTGAATGGAGACAAAGTTTTTTAAGTACTTGACGTCGGGGTTGAGTTTGAGCAAAGTAACATTGTAGAAGGGATGTCATGGGAAACAGGCAAGGCCGGACTTGAGTCCTGAGATGGGAAGTTACAGTGCCTGCACTCGTGAAGGAGGGGCTGTTAAAATGTTTGGCAGTTTAAAAACTTTAGTGTAAAGCATCCCTTACTGCAAGACAGTGGAGAGGAGTGAATGATGGTGAAAGTTTTCTTTTTCCGGGCCACTCAGCTTGGAGGGGAATCGGCATCGAGTGTGATAATGAAGATTAATAGATATAAAAAAAAAATAAATTAAAGATACGGCTGGTGGAGCAAGCACTAGAGAACACAGCTTTGATGACTGTAGAGGTCACATATTTGTCAAATGCACCTGTTCGTTATTGCAAAAAAGTTTCTTTTAATGCACTAACACTAGGCCAGTGTGCTCTCCCACTGTGGGCCGAATTGGCCCAGATAAGACTCATCCAGCTAGTAAATTTGCTATACAGTCGGGCCCATCACTAGTCCGGGCATTTCATTGGGACGTGTATTGTGCCGAATAAAAAAAAAAAAAGCAAGAAAAAAGCAAAAACAAAGAATATAAAAGAGATTAATAAAGATAATGAGTTTGCAGGATTACAGAGGTGGTTAGGTTAGAACTCAGCTTAATGTAACCTCACAATAGTAGAGCTTTGTCTCTGCTGCGATCTTCCTCATTTTTATCACATGGCTTTTCTCCTTCAGAGCCACTGGCTTGCTGGCTGTGGATTTACAACTATCTACACAATTTCTGAGGTCAGTATAAGATGATGAAATTTGAATTATGCTACCATGAAATTAGTGCCGGATTACTGATGGAACCGGATAACTGATTGCGGCTTAGTGATGGTCCGACGCTTTATCTTAATAGGGAGATTTACTGCCATCTGTTCCGTGATTTGTTATCAACTTACATTTTTTACAATTCTAAGAGTTGATAAAACTACAAGAACAATTTAATCAGACGTGTCTACTAGAATTTGTCCACAAGCAAGTGCAGAGTACCACAGTAATGACACTATTTACAGAGTAAATGAGACTAGAGTCATTTTTTCCAACCTGGTAGATTGATGGTCAAAGAGGATGCTAGTAAAGAGACCAGGAGTAAAACCTTACACCTAAGCTAAGCCCAAAAGTACATAAAACAAACTAAACATGCGTGCATATTCTAGCTGGTAAGCTTACATGTGGACCAGATAGTATTTGTTCAAAAAAACCAGCTAAGGCAGATTTCACGTCGCTTTTACTCTTATTAGAACCGGAAAAATTCACAATCATTCCTGGTTGAGTTGTTTTCCCATAATGGTTACGGGTCCTTGCAATGAATTTTTATTTGTTGGGTATTTTCACAGTTTTGAGTTAATTATGAATATTGTTATGCAAATGCATGTTTCCATTGATACTATTTAATATTTCTTCTTTTAGCACAAAACAATTCAGCAGTGAAAATTTACTAGAATTTATACAAAACGTAATCAGATTATTTAATTATCTAAAAAAAAATTGTAGTCTAAGCGTTTATCATTGTTAACCATGTTGCTCTAATTTTCATTGTAGTATTCCTGATGATCGAGAAGTATTTGATACAATCCAGCGAAGTAAAAACACTATCAGAAGAGAATCGTATCAAGGGTATAAAAATGATGGTGTCACTTTTTTCATCTTGCTTGGCGCTCAACAGATTTGGCACTCTAATGGTGTATTTAAAATTAAGTATTGTGCCATTTAGTTTATATAGCATTCTATCTGTGATATTATTCGTCTCCCCCACTTTATTAAACCCCCCGGTTAGTTACTGCTTGGAAAACAATACATTTTAGTTTTACGTAAAATTTAGTTGAAAATGAATAAACCAGTAGATGTAATGTAGCCGTTGTCATTCTCATAATAAGCCACAGTGGAGACAAACTCAGAAGATAAATTTGTCTATAGTTGAGCCCCACTACTGTGGGTCGCTCCTCAGGCAGATCCAGAAATTAAAGAAGCATTATATAGTAGAGGTTGTGCCCTCAGCATTGTGAGTGGAGTATGGAGGGGCAAGTCAGATGTGTCAGATGTCAGTCAGGGGAGCCAAGTGGGTTGGTGTGTCAGATATTGAAGCAGGTGACTGGACCTGAAGAGCTTAAAATATTTGGTGATAAGTTTGGGCTTGTGTGTAAGTTGCCTGACTTGTTACTAGCATTTTGTATTAGGTTAAGGTGCTGTATGTATACATCTTAAGAGTGAATTTTAAAAATATCTGGTTTTCCCATCAGTATCCCTGGGACAAACATTAAAATAGAAATGGGACCTATGAGAGCAAATTCTATGATTTTGTGTTTGTAGCTGTAGTGTGATTTGTTGATTGATCAGCAGTCCTACCCAGTGAATATAATTATTGTCGTTGATAAGCATGTTGAAAGACGGCTGAATGCTCTTGTAGCATTACACATTGCTCTTTCTTGTGCTCTAATGATGCCTCGTTAATCGCGTTTGGCCTGTCTGCCCAGTGTTAACTTGGCTGCAAATATATTGAGTCATGTATCTGGATACCAGCTAAGGGCTAATTTGAATGTACAACCTTGCATTTGTAGTCTATTACTTCATTCTAATAGGCGCAGTTAACTAAAACTAGTGCCCCATGGGTTCCAATATGTAGCCTTTTTTGTGGATATATTATTTGCTATTGATAAGAGGTTTTTATTTTTAAATTGGTGCCACTTGTATCTTAAAACATATTGCTTTTTCAGCGAAAGTGGCGCCTGGGCTTTAGATTGGCTGAATGATGAGTTTAGACCGCCGCCTCATATGCAGCCCAATCAACAGTATGTCTTCAAATGAAACTGGTCTCCTCCAGCACAGAGCAATGAAACTATAATGGTTACTTTTGGCAACGTTCACGCAAGTGCTCGGTCTAGCATTCAGAAAAGGCTTATGACTTGTGTCCTGAAGATGTAAGTTGTCACTTTTTTAAAATTTGAATGTATTATGCCTTTAAATACAGGAGTCAAATATGTAAATAATGAAATTATATATCTAAATAAAATGAAACTTAGAAAAATTAAAGACAGATGGCAGTGGGAAAAAGCGTTGATTAAAGATTTCGACGTTATAATGTTATGTAAATGAGTTACAACTATTTTGGCCACAATGCAAGAGAACAAAAATATGGTTTCATGATGCTTTAGTACTTTTGCAAGATACATATTATTCTTGTATGTATTTAAAGGTAGTGCACTCCCAACTTATCTTGCTAAGCTTTTTTTTTTAACGGTCCCTCTAGCACAGTTCTTACTTTTTTTTTTTTTTCCGATCCAACAAACTTGGCCGTGATCCGCCAGACAATGCAGGTGTGGCCCAAAAAGAAAAAGCGAAAGGTTTCTCTTTATTAAAATTGCGGTAATTTATACGGGAGAAGGGTTACTACCCCTGCTCCCGCATTTTAGAGTCGCCTGCTTACACCACGCATGCTTACGGATGAAGAATGTCTGTTCCAGAGCTTCCCCATGAAGATAAGAGGAAATAAACAAGAACTAGAAAGAAAATAAAAGGAAAAACCCCAGAGGGGTGTGTGTAATATATATGCTTGTACATGTATGGTTTAGTGGTGACCTTAAGTGTGAAGGAAGAAGTACATGATGTACCAGAAATCTTGCATATTGATGAGACATTAAAAAGGACAACCAGCAATCCAACCATCATGTAAAACAATTACAGGCTTTTGTTTTCACACTCACATGGCATGACGGTAGTACCCTCCTGGGTGGTTGCTGTCTACCAACCTACAACCTAATTTAGTATATATAGACTGTATTTTGAATGAAAAGAAAACATTTACTACTACCTTGTCTTGGAAAAACCCAGGGTAAAATATTTTTTTTTTTCCCCAACAAGTCGGTCCGCTCCCACCGGAGACAAGATGGCGCAAAGAGAAAGAAATCCCCCAAAAAAGAAAATACTTTCATCATCAATCAAACACTTTTCACATCACTCACGCATTAATCACTGATTTTGCAGAGGTGCCCAGAATGCAACAGTTTAGAAAGTATATACGTATAAAAATACACAATATATCTATCCAAACTGGACCTCAAGTCCAGTTATATAAAAGATACTGGTTTCCCTGAATCCTTCCACTAAATTTTACCCTGCTCACACTTCCGGGGGAAGGGTGCTCTCGTTTTGGGGGGAAGAGTGCTCCTCGTGGATCAAATCATGGCTCACAGACGAAGCAGAGAGTGTACCATAAATGGGGTTAAATCCGAGGGGGCTCAGTAAACAAGTGGCGTTCCAACAGGGATCCAGTCTTGGGCCCGTTGTTGATTATAATATATATCAATGTATCTTGATGAAGGGAGAATTAACTAGTGATATGAGCAAATTCGCCGATGACACACGAAGATCGTAGGATAATTGATTCAAAACGTAAGATGTTAGGAAACTTCAGAGGAATTTAGACAAACTCTACTCTTGGTCAGGAAAAGTGCAGAGCAATCAATTTAGATAAATGCAAGGTTTCTGAAGCTCGGGTGTGTCCAATAGGAACCCTAGCACTTATAAGTTAAATAAAGTAGAACTTAGCCATACTGATTTGCGAAAAGGACTTGGGGGTCATGGTACGCAGCAACCTCAAACCAAGACGGCAATGCCTAAGCATACGAAATAAGGCAAATAGATTCTTACTGGGATTTATATCAAGAGTGTAAGCAACAGAAGGTCCAGAGGTCATACTGGCAGCTTATACATCATAAGTAAGGACCTCACACTAGATTTATGCAGCTCAATTCGGTCTCCCATATTACAGAATGGACATAAATTCGTTAGAAAAAAACATTCAGCGTAGATGACTAAATTATACATAGCATAAGAAATCTACCTTATGAAGAAAGATTGAAGATCTCTTTAGTACATTCACTTGTAGAAGAACTAAGAATGAGGGGAGACCTGATCGAAGTGTATAAGTGGAAGATAGTAGTAATGAAGGGATATTAACAATGTCTTGAGGATCTCTCTCCAAGAGAGAACCCCAGTAATGGATTTAAATTAGAATAAGTTTAGATTTAGAAAGGACATAGGAAAGTATTGGTTTGGAAATAGGGTATTATATGAGTGGAACAGTCTACTAGTTGGGTTATTGGGCTAGGACTTTGGTAGTGTTCAAATTAGGTTGGGATAAGTACATGATTGTGAAGGGTTGATATGAGTGGGACTTGCACATATCGGAGCTTATTCTTGGGTAGCATTGAAAATTGGATTGGTCCAAATTTTTGTTAGGGGGATGCAATTGTAAAGGACCTGCCTAGTAGTGGGCCAACGAGGCCTGCGGTAATTATTGACTTAAAATTTTATTTGTTTTAGCCTATAAATGTTTTAGAAAAAAAATTAACTCTATTTTTTCATAAGAAAAAATAATGTTTTTTTTTTTTTATTTTTGAAATTGCCCGACCCTTGAGAACGAAGTTTACGGGAGAGGGCCTGTCGACCCCTCAGAAAGGGTTCTAAAGGAGTGGGTTTGGATATTGGCATCTTTGGAGGTTATGTTGTGTATCTTTATACGTATATGGCTTCTAAACTGTTGTACATTCTGAGACACCTCTGGCAAAAACAGTGGATGAAAGTTGAGTGTGGTGAAGTGTTTGAAGTGATGATGAAAGTAATTTCATTTGGGGATTGTTCTTTCTTTTTTGGGTCCACCCTGCCTCGTGGGAGACGGCCGACTTTTAAAAACACACACATCACACACTACAACGACACACACCCACCCACACAGCACACACACACACACAACACACGACCACACACAGCACAGCACACACACACACACACACAACACACACACACACACACCACACACACACAAACACACCACACACCACACAACACACACTCACACACACACACACAAAGCACACACACACACACCACACACTGCACGACTCACTCTCACTCTCACTCCTCGACGCTCTAACTCTCGACGGATCTCACTCTCTCTCCTCTCTCTCTGTCCTCTCTCTCTCACTCTCTCTCCTGCACTCTCTCTCTCTCCTTCTCTTGCATCGTCTCTCGTCTCTCTCTCGTCTCTCACTCTCTTCTCCATCAGGTCTCATCTCTCTCTCCTCTCGTCTCTCTCTCTCTACGTTCGTCTCTCCTCTTGGCTCTCTCGTCTTCTTCTCTCTCCATCTCTCTCCATCATCTCTCGTCTCTCAACTCTTCTCGTCTCTCATCTCGATCTCGTCTTCTCTCTCTCTCTCTCTCTGCTCGTCACTCTCTACTACTCACTCACTCACTCACTCACTCACTCAGCTTCACTCACTCAACCTCTCTGCTCTCTCACTCTCGTCACTCTCTCATCTCACTCTCTCACTCTCTCTCTCACTCTCTGCTCTCCTGCTCTCACTCTCTCTCACTCTCGTCTCGCTGCACACTCTCACTCTCCTCACTCTCCTTCACGTCTCGTCTGCTCACTCTCTCATCACGTCTCTCACTCTTCTCTCTCACTCCTCTCGTCTCTCTTCTCTCTGTCTTCTCTCATCTCGTCTCTCTCTCGTCCTCTCAGTATCGGGTTCTCGTCTCTCTCTCGTACACTCTCACTCTCTCACTCTCTCTCTCTGCTCTGCGTACTTCAACACATCGTCAAGCTCACACTGTAGCAGATGCCCGTATATGAGACAAAGAAAAAAAAAGGACGCACAACGAATTCCTACCATCGTGTAAACAATTACAGGTTTCGTGATTCACCAAGGTTGAAGGACTTAGTTACCGTCCCTGGGTGGCTGCTGTCTATCCAACCTTCTACTAGGAGGAAAAAATTTTTCATACCTTAAAATATTGATGGTGGAAGTGCAAGAGATGGTTATTCCAAGTACGCAAGCATAGACTTGTGTGTGGATGGTTTTTGATCAGCTTCTGGCAAGATTATCATTATAAGTATAAGGCTTATAATGAAGAGTTAGTGTTATACCTTAGGCTCCATATTTACTGTTTATTGATAAAGAAGTGTTTGAAGGTGATCTTGATAACCACTGATCAATAATGAGTGAGATTGTCGACTCAGTATTAGTCAGGTGTGGCAACACCTGAAAAAAACTGACAGCATCATCTACTACACAATTTATCTCATTCAGTAATCTAGACAAACGACGTATTTTGTCATACCTTAAATTCGCTTGTTTTTTCCACTATCGCGTTCTCCAATATGTCCACACTGATGCTTGATAGGCAAGGTTCCATGTCCATAACCACTTCACTACCCATTCATTATTTTTTTTCATATAGATTAGTTTTCCATTATACACCTCATTAGCACATATTTTCCCCTGAATCATGACTGTTTAGATAGTGTCATGATATAGTGGCCAGTATTCTGCCCTCATAGAGAGATTCTGATAATGTTGGGATCAACTTTAGTTTCATTCTGTAAAATGTTGATGGAACTGCACACTAATCGCCCAAAGCCCTTACTACTGACTACTGATGCTAGTTCCTAATGGCATAGGTGCTGTACTACTAGCTCGAAGACCGATGCAATGTACAACGCATTGCAATGCTAGCACGAGTTCCTTACGAAGGACTGAACGAAATAAACATAACTGAGGTCAAGGAGCAGCTTTAGCAAGTAGGTATGGTCTATTCAAAGTCACTGCGGAGAACAGAGATTATCAGTACTCTGTTCATGTCTTGACAGACCAAGCTTCCACTGATACCTTTATCCCAGACAAACAACCTACTGGAGAGGTTAGTCCATTGAACCTTGACTATACAAGAGTTCAATCCCACCTTTGATACACTTACCGATCTAGGCAAGTCAAATGTATTCGCAGATGCCTTATCGCGACATGTTTAGTATAGTAAACATGCAAGACCCTCCATTATTGCTGAGGATGATAGAATGCTCAGCGCTGAATCAGATTTCCCAGTGGTCTGGTTGTGTTTCGATTCCTGCCCAGAAGATCTGGTGTTCTGACTGTTAAGGCCACCAGCTATCCATCAGTGACTTTTGTTCATGAACCAAGAATTACGTATCGAACAGCGCGAGGATGGTTACTCCGTAGCATAAGAGTTACCAGTAGTTAGTAATTCCACAGTCACTAGTGAAATGTAGCCTTACAGACGTAGTACACTAAGTACCAGGTGTTTCAACACCTCTGGTATGGATCGCGTTACAGATAAAACAAGCCAGATTGAAATACTTTTGGCCTTCGTATGGCAACTGAGATATTTCATGAGTATGTTAAGAAATGTAGTTCTGCATGCAAACATAAAGGTAATGCTCATGGCCTAGATCCAATCCAAGTGTATCCAACTACTAGCGAAGCCGTGGAAAGGAGTTGCGCTAAGATTTGTTAACTAATTGTCCGAATGTTCGCCTCGCAGGGCAAACGAAACTTGGCTACGTTGTTATGGTAGACCATTTCAACCAGATGATTGTGAGTTAGTTCCTATTGCGATAAGACTGGCAGCGATACAGTAGCTAAAGCTTTTACAAAGAACGGCATTATCTGCAGGCATGACCACCCCTAATCCCCTAGTATCAGATAATGAGTTGAATTCTGTAATGAATCTGAAATATGTGTACCTGTACAGAGGATCTCTAAATCCACCATTGTTCCTCTTCATCCTGCCAAACAATGTTAGCGAACGTACCAATAAGAAAGTTACTTGAGTGTCTTGGAGAGCACATCAATCCCACCGTGAAACGTGGGATTGAAGTTAACCAGATGTGCAGTGAGACTGATAAATTTCTTGCTTATAACATTGACCCGTCCGCCCGCATACCGATGCCATCCATACCGTAGCAATCCGCATAAACCGACGGCTAGTGCGACGCAAAAATTTTGCCGTCGCATACCGCCGGCTAAAACCCGCTGGTCACCGCCCTTGCGTGCCGAGACCTCCAATGTGCGGGGCCTGAGCCATGCTCACAGTTCCGCCGTAGTCATTGTTTACAGCCAGCCTCCGCGTTAACATCCCAAGGCATACTACGGAACATTTCGTATGATTCAGTGTTTTTAGGTGATTTTTTTCTGGAAAATAAGTGACCTTGGGCCCCAAGAAGCTTCTATGCCAACCCTAACAGCAATAAGGGTGAGAATGTATATGGAGATTAAGAAAAATGATCATTGATCAGCGTATGAAAAGTGGAGTGGCTGCGCCGATCTAGCCAGGTTGTGTATAATAAACCCCAAACAAGCCATCTCTGCTACATGGCAGTTGTGGTACAGACTGGCTGCTGCTGGTTGGCGATGTACCAGGGACCGTCACTGCTGCTGCACTGTCCTCTGCTGCTGCTGTAAGCCACCATCAGCTGCTGCTGCGTGCTGCTGTAGCAGCGTCTGTCTGCTGTTGTAGCATCGTCGGCTGCTGCTGTAGCATCGTCTGCTGCTGCTGGTAGCACTGTCTGTTGCTGCTTTACCACCGTCAGCTGCTGCTGCTGCTGTACAAATCGTCTGCTGCAGCGTAACATCGGCAGTTGCTGCTGTAGCATCATCTGTTGCTGCTGTAGCCCACCGTCAGCTGGTCTGCTGTAGCATCGTCTGCTGCTGCTGCTGCTGTAGCATCGTCTGCGTGCTGCTGTAGGACAATTCGTCAGTTGCTGCTGATAGCATCGTCTGCTGCTGCTGTAGGCATTGTCTGTTGGCTGTAGCATCGTCTGTTGCTGCTGTACCACCGGTCAGCTGCTGCTGCTGGCTGTAGGCATCGTCGTGCTGCTGGCTGCTGCTGTAGCATCGTCTGCTGCGCTGTGTAACATCAGCATTTTGCTGCTGAAATGCATCGTCCGTGCTGCGCTGCTGAGCATCGTCTGTTGCTGCTGTCGCATCGTCTGTTGCTGCGTACCACCGTCAACTGCTGCAGGGCTGCTGTACGCACCGATGTTGGTGTGGCTTTATTGAGGAATTACCAATACAATTAACCCGAGCAGGATTGCCACCGCAGGATAACCCGCAAAAAGTCCGTGCGTCACGAGACTGTCTAACCTTATTTCCATTAGGGGTCCTTAATCTTGTCTCCCAGGATGCAACCCACACCAAGTCGACTAACACCCAGAGAACACGGGAAACGTGCCTGGAACATTATGCATTTTTTCCCCCCCCCCCCGTCATATAGGTGAATTTAAACCTGTTCAGACTGTCGCGGCGGCCTGTATATATATCGTTGCGAGGTAACTGTGTTTTGACGTATATCTACTCATAAATTCTAGGCGGCTTTCAATCATGCCAGAGAGAAACTATTATGCCCCACATGTGAGAGAATGGGCTGGTTGGTCTGTGTGCACCACATAAAAAAAATCCTGGAGCACGCCGTGCATAACTGAGAAAAAAAAAACTCCGAGCGTTTTTTTAATTAAATGCCGACTTTTGTGGTCAATTTCGATAGTATTTGTGGGTTGTATTCTCGTTTGCTATCTTAGGTCTCATTTGATAGAATGGAAACGTATAATATAGAAATGGAGGTGAATTGATTAATTTTATCTGATAAAAAGAACCTGAAAAGGAGCACAAATGTACAGGAAATGTTTTGATTTTTGCCCGATGTGTCAAAAGTGAACAAAGATGTCATTGTGCCGCAATAAAGTCCCAAATAGCCATTCTAATACGCAGGTCATGAATGGGTTGATGTAATTTTTACAATTATTAGCAGAATTGGCAGTAGTCTGCATAACAGTAAGATCTCTATTTTTTTGTTTGAAATAAAATTTCAAATAAAAAGCAAGAGTAAAGTCACAGGGAACCTTGAGACATGACTAAGAACAAAGAAAATGTTATATATATAGCCAGGAATTCGCATTGTTCATCTCTGGACCTTATTCTATGAAATTGTCATATTTTTTAATTTCGTGAATTGGCGCAAATTGCAAATTTCCTGACGCACTTGTATTGGGGTAGTTGAAATCGTCAATGGCAAGTACCATGTACATCAAAAAAAACGCGATGGAAAAAATAGAGTCTAATAAATAGTTAGTGATTTGGTGTGACTTAATAAGGGAATAGCCGAAAATAGGCTCAAAAGTGGGCGAAATGCCGATTTTTAAAATATTCGCTGCGAAGTCGTCTAACTTGCCGCGAGGAGTCGTAAGTTCGGCGTCAGTTTTCACATCAAATTCCAATTTCGTTTTTTTGGTGTCTTACAATCGGGAAAAGATTCTCTATCATTCATAAGAGAAAAAATATTTTTTTTTTTTTTCGAATATTTTGCGACACGGCAGAAGCAACATCAGGATTTGGGCCGCTTCGAGCAGTCAAGAGGTTAAAGCCAGCAAAGGTTGGTTTGAGAGATTTTAAAAGAATGCGTAGTGGCCATACACAGTGTGATAAGGCCTGTTTCTGAAGAAATATCCAACAGGACCTACAGTACTCGGATGAAAAGGCACTCCCAGGACACAGTGGTCTCCATCAGTCATTGCTTCCTCTTCAATAGAGGTAAGTGTTCATTTATTCTTCATTAGTAGAGTAGTACATGCACAATACTAGATTGTGCAATGTACTACTCGTGGTATCTATTTGTATGCCGATGTATCCTTCTCTTTGTTGGTAGGAAAAATTGTATATTCATGTGGTAAAATTTTTATTTCTTTATCATACATTTTGGGTGTCTTGCACGATTAATTTGATTGTCCCACATTATTTACTTATGGGAAAATTCTTCGCATACCGCCACATTTCGCATAACAGCCAGACCCCCTTGCACAGGATAAGGTCGCAATGGCGTGGGTCCACTGGTAATGTATCTAAGGAGTGACTGACTCCAAAGCATGCTTGTAAGGTGTAGAATAAACGTTTGCCTTATGAGTTATCTATAAGTTGCCTAATGCGAAACAAATTACGAACACTGATGATTTCATAGCAACTCGTTACCAGCTTTAGCTCCAAGGTTTTTATAAGAATCCTGTGAACACTTCTAAATAACAGCAGAATTTACAAGAGGTCGACAAACACGTCGAGCGAAGAGCCAGCCAAAATCAAGAGTAGGTTCAGAGTTATGCTGACTAACTGTTAACAAAAACGTCTGCAATACCTAAGCTTGATCCAAAAGTTTGTTGGTCCTTATCCGAAGTAGTTGAACATATCACTGTAATTAAGTATAGGTTAGAAGAATTAAGTACTGGTCAGTATAAAGATTCATTAGATCATATGAAGTTAGTAGTGATGATAATGAGATGTTCAACCAGACTAATTGACACTTGACAAAATCTCGCTATCCTGTACTCTCTACCTCTTATACTCAGATCATACAAATCCACATGATTGTCGTTATTCCCTACATATCACGTTCAGGTATTGAGAATGCCTCAAGTCTCATTTGTTACTTGTTCCAATTCAGATATGCCTGCAAATACAGCAGAGTTAGGCCAGTTCAACAGAGTTTGATCCTCCCAAGATGACTACCCCTTCTGCGCATATATCAATCTCACGCCTAGACAGAGTTGGGCCTTCAAATGTAAATAACCTTATAGATGAATAATTACAGTATCAAACTTAGTTCATATTTCAAAGAATTTTTTTGTGTTCACGGTTCTCGTCCGAAATCTGAGAGTTAACGTGCTAGATTGAGTGCACTCGAATCTGCGTCTTTCTATGTTAAAACACTACTGTTCTTATGCATATAATCGCTTCTCATAATCCGTAGATCACATGAATACAGATATGATCGATACAAATTTTTTTTGAATTCACTTTATTTTAATCCCAACGTTGAGTTTTCATTTGCGATGAGTTGTGCTATATTATAACCTTTGTAATGCGCATTACAGTTTTATTACAGTTTCAATTACTTAGAGCCTTTCCATTCGCAATATTCTACTTATTTATTTATAATGTACAATTTGAGTTGTGTAACTTTTAAATTGTAATATAATCAGCCAAGTCGCGTATCATCCTGCCGTGCTCTAGTTTTGTATTATAGTTGGTATGTCGGGACGACATCCCGTTAGCGTCAGACCGAGCAACTCAGTAGTAGATACCAGTTTCCTAGATAACCAGTTACCCAGTAACCAGTGTAACCGAGTATATGACGATCACTACCACCTGTGCTGCGTGAGAAATCACTGACTGATATTCATATTGCTGCTGAATCATAGCATGAATTTGTTCAAACACCCTCACACCGTAGGCAACGGTGAATGTCAGTCGAGAGATATGGAGCAGCAGAGAAGGCAAGGTCGGCTGCGTTGGCGCTGTCCACATACTTTGTTACATTATACGTACTAACCATCAGCCTACGGAGTATATCTTACCCCATCCACTTTAAATCGAAAACCCACGTTGACAGCATTCTGTAAAATGGTGATGTTGAACTATCGACGACAAATCCCCCAAAACATCTCAGAGCAGGTTGATCAACCAATTCTGACGCTACTACCTCAGAGAATTGTAAATTTGCGATTTTATGTTATTAATTTTTCCGACAATCTGTCAAGAAGATCATTGATGATGCAAAATACATCAGAAGGATACAGTTAAACTACTCAAAGTTTAGTTAGTTGGGAAACGACTCTTCTCTGTCAACGTTTCTTCTCGGAGCTACTGTGCAGATTGCATATTCCTACACATAGAATTAAGAGACCATATCTGATCTCTTACTGCATATGCTCCCTACTTGTGATGACGTCCTCTCCCTGGCAAAATCAGCGGAATTCACAAACGCACTTAAAGGTTATAACCTAAACATTTTTTACATTTTTTGGTCATTAATGGCTGTTACTAGCAACTAGATAACAGAAGTGTCCTGAACTAACTATTCTTAAAGTATGATGAGATATTAAAAGAACATTCAAAATGAAACTTAAATTAAAATGGGGCCAGAGTAATTCTAGTGCTTTATCTGGATGATAATATAAATATAGTCGACAATTATCTTGTGTAAATTCAAGGCAGCCTACGCACTACTTGCACCCTACGAACTTACCAATATTAATTCCGTTCCAGAGAGCTTGTCCATAACGGATTTTTGTATCCAATAAATTTCCGCCATAAGCTATAATGTAAATCCAATTAATCCTGTTCCAGACGACGCCAAAAGTATTATAAAAAAAAATGTTTTCAACTTAGAAATAGTACAGTTTATCCAACACATAAAACAATGAGACAGGTGCGAGAAAAAATACATTAATAAAATGACACTTTAACTTTATTGAAGACGATTTGATGAGTGATGAGATGGTAGGAGGGGCAGAGATGGAGGAGGTTTGACAGTTGTTTGGAAGGGGAATCCCCTTCCGTAAGACTTAAGGTACCAAGTCCGTATCCAAGGTCACTTCCCTTCTTGTTTTTAATGCTACAAATCTTCCATCTTACCCACATATGCACAAATCCTCCCATTACGTATCCGCCCTCATACCTCTGTCAAAAAGAAGGGGACGCACTACCACCATCACAACCCTAACCACCATCCATAATAACGCACTACTGCCCTCTACCACCATCACACCTACTACACCCTCTAATCCACCATCACAACACAACCACCCTCTACCACATCACAACCACTACCACCCTCTAAACACCATCACAACCTCACCGCACCATACACAACCTACTACAAACCACCACTCTACCACCATGCACAACCACTACCCCGCTTCTACACCATCACAACCACAACCACCCATTCTACCACCATCACAACCACTACCACCCTCTACCACAATCACAACCACTAACACCCTCTACCGACCATCATAGCAACCACTTACCACCCTCTACCGACCATCCAACCACTACCGACCCTCCTACCACCTATCACTGCCAGACCCCTAGTCCAGCCATCACGTGCCCACCCTCTAACCAACCATCACTATCACCCTCTCCACCATCACTAT
Source organism: Cherax quadricarinatus (assembly GCF_026875155.1). NCBI lineage: Eukaryota > Metazoa > Arthropoda > Malacostraca > Decapoda > Parastacidae > Cherax > Cherax quadricarinatus. Next base: position 26,971 of record NW_026474530.1, read on the forward strand.
CACAACCTCTGACCACGCTATCACTGCCATAACGCCTCTAAAGATACCACCATCACTATCACCCTCTATTCCAGCCATCACATCCAACTACCAACCTCTACCACCATCACTACCAACCCTTTATTACGCCCCATCACTACCACCCTTTACCCGCATCATTACCACCCTTTACCCCCGTCACAGGGAACAACCACCATATCAGCCACCATCACAACCCCCCTCTAGCCAGCCAATCACTACACTGCTACCACCCTGTACCACCTCACAACCACGTACCACCCTCTAACCACCTAGTCACAAACCACACGCACCCGTCTAACCACCCTCACAACCACTACCACCCCTCTACCCACACCATCACTCCGACCCTCAACCGACCACCACTTTCATATTTGTTCTACAAACTTGTTGTCTGAATTCTAATTGAGTTTCTCACATCCTTTACCAAGGAGGCTGCACTAGAAGCTGTTCTTTGGGCCCAGTGGTGCTTATAATTAGCAGTTATAAGCACTAAAACACGGAAAAGCAAAATATATCACATAGACTGCAGAATCTTCCTCGGTGGCTTGAGAAACGATGGCACACTTGCTGTCGGTCGTGTACTGAGGAGGCTGGTTGGGCCCTGCAGCTGCGTGGACACGTTTCTGGACCCGAATGTCCATTTTTTTTAACATGAAGTTTTTAATCAGTTAGCCGAACCAATATTTTGACTGCAAAAATTATCGGTATCAGATTTTATCGACTATCCGATGCAATCATTACTGAGGTTCCACAGTAGTGAAAGCCTGATGAGATCTAGGCATGCATCTTCGATGCCATGTAAAACATTGCAGAGGAGTCTCCACGTTGTATTCACAGCTGAGGTCAAAATCCTCCGTGACAGGTGGAAAGGCGGGAATCAGAAACACAGGACTTTCAGTGTGTGAGGAAGTAATGATGGCTCTAAGGAGGAATTCTTGACGGCATCAAGGTCCACATAAGTGACTAGGTAAATTATTTGGGCCCGCCCCCCTCCCCTTTGGAATACTGTGACAAGGGCTTGAAGCCCTGTGGTATAAAGTGTCATCCAGTTCTTTCAAGCAAATCACTCAAGACTGGAAAATTTCGCACTGCCTTATCATATGGCACTGTAGTCTCAGAATTCAAAAAGCGAAATAGCAGGAGACCCCATAACTATTGGTATTTTTAAATTTTACTGACGAAATGTACCACTGAGCAGTGAGAATGTCATGTCTGGTGAAATGTTTGTTTGGAAATGATAATGCAGAGAATCGATAGTTATTGGAAGTTAGGAGGAGTGTGCGGGCTTGACTCAAAACTGTTTGTCTAGAGGGCTGAGGAAGGGTGTTGAGGTCGGTTCGACATGTAGAGAGAATGGGAGGCGAGAAACAGAATAAACTTCAAGTGAGTGTAACAGCCCCCGTTAGTGGAGAGAGGCGGGGTAGGGTCGCCCAGGGAAGGGTTGGAGGAGGGGGTAAAGGAGGTTTTGTGTGCGAGAGGGCTTGGACTTCCAGCAGGCATGCGGTGAGCGTGTTTGATAGGAGTGAATGGAGACAAAGTTTTTTAAGTACTTGACGTCGGGGTTGAGTTTGAGCAAAGTAACATTGTAGAAGGGATGTCATGGGAAACAGGCAAGGCCGGACTTGAGTCCTGAGATGGGAAGTTACAGTGCCTGCACTCGTGAAGGAGGGGCTGTTAAAATGTTTGGCAGTTTAAAAACTTTAGTGTAAAGCATCCCTTACTGCAAGACAGTGGAGAGGAGTGAATGATGGTGAAAGTTTTCTTTTTCCGGGCCACTCAGCTTGGAGGGGAATCGGCATCGAGTGTGATAATGAAGATTAATAGATATAAAAAAAAAATAAATTAAAGATACGGCTGGTGGAGCAAGCACTAGAGAACACAGCTTTGATGACTGTAGAGGTCACATATTTGTCAAATGCACCTGTTCGTTATTGCAAAAAAGTTTCTTTTAATGCACTAACACTAGGCCAGTGTGCTCTCCCACTGTGGGCCGAATTGGCCCAGATAAGACTCATCCAGCTAGTAAATTTGCTATACAGTCGGGCCCATCACTAGTCCGGGCATTTCATTGGGACGTGTATTGTGCCGAATAAAAAAAAAAAAAGCAAGAAAAAAGCAAAAACAAAGAATATAAAAGAGATTAATAAAGATAATGAGTTTGCAGGATTACAGAGGTGGTTAGGTTAGAACTCAGCTTAATGTAACCTCACAATAGTAGAGCTTTGTCTCTGCTGCGATCTTCCTCATTTTTATCACATGGCTTTTCTCCTTCAGAGCCACTGGCTTGCTGGCTGTGGATTTACAACTATCTACACAATTTCTGAGGTCAGTATAAGATGATGAAATTTGAATTATGCTACCATGAAATTAGTGCCGGATTACTGATGGAACCGGATAACTGATTGCGGCTTAGTGATGGTCCGACGCTTTATCTTAATAGGGAGATTTACTGCCATCTGTTCCGTGATTTGTTATCAACTTACATTTTTTACAATTCTAAGAGTTGATAAAACTACAAGAACAATTTAATCAGACGTGTCTACTAGAATTTGTCCACAAGCAAGTGCAGAGTACCACAGTAATGACACTATTTACAGAGTAAATGAGACTAGAGTCATTTTTTCCAACCTGGTAGATTGATGGTCAAAGAGGATGCTAGTAAAGAGACCAGGAGTAAAACCTTACACCTAAGCTAAGCCCAAAAGTACATAAAACAAACTAAACATGCGTGCATATTCTAGCTGGTAAGCTTACATGTGGACCAGATAGTATTTGTTCAAAAAAACCAGCTAAGGCAGATTTCACGTCGCTTTTACTCTTATTAGAACCGGAAAAATTCACAATCATTCCTGGTTGAGTTGTTTTCCCATAATGGTTACGGGTCCTTGCAATGAATTTTTATTTGTTGGGTATTTTCACAGTTTTGAGTTAATTATGAATATTGTTATGCAAATGCATGTTTCCATTGATACTATTTAATATTTCTTCTTTTAGCACAAAACAATTCAGCAGTGAAAATTTACTAGAATTTATACAAAACGTAATCAGATTATTTAATTATCTAAAAAAAAATTGTAGTCTAAGCGTTTATCATTGTTAACCATGTTGCTCTAATTTTCATTGTAGTATTCCTGATGATCGAGAAGTATTTGATACAATCCAGCGAAGTAAAAACACTATCAGAAGAGAATCGTATCAAGGGTATAAAAATGATGGTGTCACTTTTTTCATCTTGCTTGGCGCTCAACAGATTTGGCACTCTAATGGTGTATTTAAAATTAAGTATTGTGCCATTTAGTTTATATAGCATTCTATCTGTGATATTATTCGTCTCCCCCACTTTATTAAACCCCCCGGTTAGTTACTGCTTGGAAAACAATACATTTTAGTTTTACGTAAAATTTAGTTGAAAATGAATAAACCAGTAGATGTAATGTAGCCGTTGTCATTCTCATAATAAGCCACAGTGGAGACAAACTCAGAAGATAAATTTGTCTATAGTTGAGCCCCACTACTGTGGGTCGCTCCTCAGGCAGATCCAGAAATTAAAGAAGCATTATATAGTAGAGGTTGTGCCCTCAGCATTGTGAGTGGAGTATGGAGGGGCAAGTCAGATGTGTCAGATGTCAGTCAGGGGAGCCAAGTGGGTTGGTGTGTCAGATATTGAAGCAGGTGACTGGACCTGAAGAGCTTAAAATATTTGGTGATAAGTTTGGGCTTGTGTGTAAGTTGCCTGACTTGTTACTAGCATTTTGTATTAGGTTAAGGTGCTGTATGTATACATCTTAAGAGTGAATTTTAAAAATATCTGGTTTTCCCATCAGTATCCCTGGGACAAACATTAAAATAGAAATGGGACCTATGAGAGCAAATTCTATGATTTTGTGTTTGTAGCTGTAGTGTGATTTGTTGATTGATCAGCAGTCCTACCCAGTGAATATAATTATTGTCGTTGATAAGCATGTTGAAAGACGGCTGAATGCTCTTGTAGCATTACACATTGCTCTTTCTTGTGCTCTAATGATGCCTCGTTAATCGCGTTTGGCCTGTCTGCCCAGTGTTAACTTGGCTGCAAATATATTGAGTCATGTATCTGGATACCAGCTAAGGGCTAATTTGAATGTACAACCTTGCATTTGTAGTCTATTACTTCATTCTAATAGGCGCAGTTAACTAAAACTAGTGCCCCATGGGTTCCAATATGTAGCCTTTTTTGTGGATATATTATTTGCTATTGATAAGAGGTTTTTATTTTTAAATTGGTGCCACTTGTATCTTAAAACATATTGCTTTTTCAGCGAAAGTGGCGCCTGGGCTTTAGATTGGCTGAATGATGAGTTTAGACCGCCGCCTCATATGCAGCCCAATCAACAGTATGTCTTCAAATGAAACTGGTCTCCTCCAGCACAGAGCAATGAAACTATAATGGTTACTTTTGGCAACGTTCACGCAAGTGCTCGGTCTAGCATTCAGAAAAGGCTTATGACTTGTGTCCTGAAGATGTAAGTTGTCACTTTTTTAAAATTTGAATGTATTATGCCTTTAAATACAGGAGTCAAATATGTAAATAATGAAATTATATATCTAAATAAAATGAAACTTAGAAAAATTAAAGACAGATGGCAGTGGGAAAAAGCGTTGATTAAAGATTTCGACGTTATAATGTTATGTAAATGAGTTACAACTATTTTGGCCACAATGCAAGAGAACAAAAATATGGTTTCATGATGCTTTAGTACTTTTGCAAGATACATATTATTCTTGTATGTATTTAAAGGTAGTGCACTCCCAACTTATCTTGCTAAGCTTTTTTTTTTAACGGTCCCTCTAGCACAGTTCTTACTTTTTTTTTTTTTTCCGATCCAACAAACTTGGCCGTGATCCGCCAGACAATGCAGGTGTGGCCCAAAAAGAAAAAGCGAAAGGTTTCTCTTTATTAAAATTGCGGTAATTTATACGGGAGAAGGGTTACTACCCCTGCTCCCGCATTTTAGAGTCGCCTGCTTACACCACGCATGCTTACGGATGAAGAATGTCTGTTCCAGAGCTTCCCCATGAAGATAAGAGGAAATAAACAAGAACTAGAAAGAAAATAAAAGGAAAAACCCCAGAGGGGTGTGTGTAATATATATGCTTGTACATGTATGGTTTAGTGGTGACCTTAAGTGTGAAGGAAGAAGTACATGATGTACCAGAAATCTTGCATATTGATGAGACATTAAAAAGGACAACCAGCAATCCAACCATCATGTAAAACAATTACAGGCTTTTGTTTTCACACTCACATGGCATGACGGTAGTACCCTCCTGGGTGGTTGCTGTCTACCAACCTACAACCTAATTTAGTATATATAGACTGTATTTTGAATGAAAAGAAAACATTTACTACTACCTTGTCTTGGAAAAACCCAGGGTAAAATATTTTTTTTTTTCCCCAACAAGTCGGTCCGCTCCCACCGGAGACAAGATGGCGCAAAGAGAAAGAAATCCCCCAAAAAAGAAAATACTTTCATCATCAATCAAACACTTTTCACATCACTCACGCATTAATCACTGATTTTGCAGAGGTGCCCAGAATGCAACAGTTTAGAAAGTATATACGTATAAAAATACACAATATATCTATCCAAACTGGACCTCAAGTCCAGTTATATAAAAGATACTGGTTTCCCTGAATCCTTCCACTAAATTTTACCCTGCTCACACTTCCGGGGGAAGGGTGCTCTCGTTTTGGGGGGAAGAGTGCTCCTCGTGGATCAAATCATGGCTCACAGACGAAGCAGAGAGTGTACCATAAATGGGGTTAAATCCGAGGGGGCTCAGTAAACAAGTGGCGTTCCAACAGGGATCCAGTCTTGGGCCCGTTGTTGATTATAATATATATCAATGTATCTTGATGAAGGGAGAATTAACTAGTGATATGAGCAAATTCGCCGATGACACACGAAGATCGTAGGATAATTGATTCAAAACGTAAGATGTTAGGAAACTTCAGAGGAATTTAGACAAACTCTACTCTTGGTCAGGAAAAGTGCAGAGCAATCAATTTAGATAAATGCAAGGTTTCTGAAGCTCGGGTGTGTCCAATAGGAACCCTAGCACTTATAAGTTAAATAAAGTAGAACTTAGCCATACTGATTTGCGAAAAGGACTTGGGGGTCATGGTACGCAGCAACCTCAAACCAAGACGGCAATGCCTAAGCATACGAAATAAGGCAAATAGATTCTTACTGGGATTTATATCAAGAGTGTAAGCAACAGAAGGTCCAGAGGTCATACTGGCAGCTTATACATCATAAGTAAGGACCTCACACTAGATTTATGCAGCTCAATTCGGTCTCCCATATTACAGAATGGACATAAATTCGTTAGAAAAAAACATTCAGCGTAGATGACTAAATTATACATAGCATAAGAAATCTACCTTATGAAGAAAGATTGAAGATCTCTTTAGTACATTCACTTGTAGAAGAACTAAGAATGAGGGGAGACCTGATCGAAGTGTATAAGTGGAAGATAGTAGTAATGAAGGGATATTAACAATGTCTTGAGGATCTCTCTCCAAGAGAGAACCCCAGTAATGGATTTAAATTAGAATAAGTTTAGATTTAGAAAGGACATAGGAAAGTATTGGTTTGGAAATAGGGTATTATATGAGTGGAACAGTCTACTAGTTGGGTTATTGGGCTAGGACTTTGGTAGTGTTCAAATTAGGTTGGGATAAGTACATGATTGTGAAGGGTTGATATGAGTGGGACTTGCACATATCGGAGCTTATTCTTGGGTAGCATTGAAAATTGGATTGGTCCAAATTTTTGTTAGGGGGATGCAATTGTAAAGGACCTGCCTAGTAGTGGGCCAACGTTTTATTAGGTAAGCTGTGAGGGGTAAATTTGGGCCTAGATATGAGAGAATGGGTCTATGCAGTAAGTGTGCACCAAAAAAAAAAAAAAAAGCCTGCAGTACAAAATGGGGAAAAATTTACTTTTTTTTTTTTGTTCAAATGCAGCTTTGCAGTGTTTTCATATGGTTTTTATGGATGTATTCTTTGTTTCTTGTCTCATTTGATAGAACGGAAATTATGTTATAGAAATAGACTGATTCTGATTGGTTTCAGGACTGAGAGTTGCTTGAAATTGAGTTCAAATTAGTGGAAATGTTCGATTTTTGCCAATATTCCTGAGTACACAAATTACATCACTCGTCCAATACACATCCAACTGGTCGGTTTAACATGCTTTCACGAATGCATTGACATTTATTTATACAATTATTACAATACTACAGTAGTCTGCATAGCAGTAAATCTTTTATTTTTTGTGTGAATAAAAATTCAAAATGAAATGCAAGCATAATATAGGAGAGGCCTGAGGATGTTGACGAATGAACAGACAAAATGTTAATTTTGTGCGAGATTGGGCCCAAAAATTACTGATTTCTGATCACTTTATTGGGTAGATTTAATAGGTAAATGGGCAATTTCTTGTACTCAATCAATAAAATAGAAAGAATACTAGCTAAACAACTATGAGTCTAGTCAATCAAAACAATGGAATTGGCTGAAAATAGGGCTCAAAGTGGGGAAAATCGTACACTGCAATGCTGAGGCCGATAACTTTGCGAGAGTGTAATTCCGTAAGTTCCACCAAATTTCATACCTTTAGTTTCGATACCTTCGGAAAAGCTTCTCTATAATTTCACAAGGAAAATATATTTTTTTTAATTCTCTGACCCTGAAAGCAGGTTTCAGATCAGGGGTCCCAACCTTGAAAGGGTTAACAGCCACTAAACTAATTACAGGTCTCCCTCAATATTCACGTTTTCAACTTTCGCAGGCTTCACACATTCGCGAATTTCCAACCGCCAAATTCCCAGCCGCCAAATCATATTTAAGTTTACCGCCACGAGTCCTTACTACCCTCCCTCCGACCCCTGCAACTGGCAGCCAGCCTTCCCACTACTATGTGGTGAGTGTTTTGTTTGTTTATTATTTGCTATTAAACTACAGTATAAATAATGTAAACCCATCCATGACTGCATATTAGAATGGCTATTCAGACAGGTATTGGAAGGTGACATCATGTGTTTACTCTTGAACACAGCAAAGAATCAAACATTTCTGCTACTGCTAATAATAATAATAATATTAATATAATAATAATAATAATAATAATAATAATAATAATAATAATAATAATAATAATAATAATAATAAATACGATAGAATTGAAGAAGGAAATTGTACAAAAATACGAGGGTTGAAGCAGTGGTGGAGGAAGTGGTTGACGCATCGTCAGTGTGGCTTTGTTTATGCTGGAGTGAGTATTAGTCTCTGTGCTCTTCCAAACATTTCACAATAATTCATTGTATTTGGTGCTTGTAGATTGAGTGTGACTGGAGTGGTTGAGGCAGTGGTAGAGGCAGTGGTAAGGCAGTTATAGAGGCATGGTAGAGGCAGTGTAGAGGCAGTGGTAGAGGCATGGTAGAGGCAGTGGTAGAGGCAGTGGTAGAGGCAGTGGTAGAAGCAGTGGGTGAGGCAGTGGTAGAGGCAGTGGTAGAGGCAGTGATATTTACTAACATATATGTTATAAATAATAATAGTACATTATGAATAACATTTATTATTATTATTATTATATTATTATAAGCGACTATTGGGAGAAAGGTGGGCTAGTGCAAAGATGATAGTGGGGGGGTTGAAAAAGGGTTGGGGAAAAGTTTTAAAAATGCAGTATTAGAATGTGGGGCAGAAGTTTGTGGTTATAGGGGGGTGGGGGCAGGGGAAAGAGGAGTGATTGGTGGAATGATGAAGTAAAGGGTGTAAAAAAAGGAAAAAGGTAGCTTATGAGGTTTTTACAAAAACAAAAAGGAAAAA